>JANHFT010001691.1:160449-174086 GCA_032467955.1 Pseudoxenodon macrops
TGCTGAACTGCAGAGCATTTCACCCCTGATCTGGAGGGTCATATCTCTTTGTTAAATGCATCTTGGCATTGAATAGAGAATAGAATAGAATAGAATAGAATAGAATAGAATAGAATAGAATAGAATAGAATAGAATAGGTTTATTGGCCACAAGGAATTTGTCATGTGCAAACAATTATTTTTAAAAATGCAGATGCACTAACTTGAAGGTAGTTAGTAATGAGAACAACAAAGGCATGGAGAAATAACTAAAACCTATTGTTGTAATTGTCAGTGCAAATGTTTTTTTCTAGAGTGAGTATTTACTTTGGGGATAAAAAGCATATTACTAAGAAAAAGCATTTAGCATCATATTAGTGCCAATATTTGTATAGAACAAGAAAGAAGGGAAGCCATAATGAAGTCATAATATAACATTTGTATCTGCCTGTTTTCAGAATTTACGGGTAGGTGGACTGTATGCACCCTTCTGATAACCAAGGAAGGGAGAAAAATGGTGATGGCTGTTTCTCTTCCATACAAGGTACTCTGAATTATGAACATAGCTTCTCTGGGAGCCAGTAATACATTTGCCTTAAGTGACGGTAACAGCAATCAACCTAAAAATGGCTTTTCTTTATTTACTCTGTCATATGCATTCTGTGAAGGGGATCTATTAGGATTCAGCTGTGTTTCTGGGACAATTGCTTCCAAACATGTCCATGAACATTATAGAGAAGGAGAATAAAATGTACATGTTATGACTCTCCTTTAAGGGAAATGATTCTTGGCCCCGGACCTCTTCCACATTGGAGCACTTGTGTTTGGTTTCAAACGAGCCCACATGAAAAGATGTGGCATTTTGCTCCTCAAGCATCTTTCTCCAGTTTGTCTGTTGGGTGACAGGCCTGTCACAGTAGCATTCGTCTCAGTAGCCACCACAGTTCCTTTTTTTTCAAATGACATTTTAACCTCCCTTTTCCTTGTGGTGGGTTTGCATTCTTGTTTTTCTTCATTATAGGCTTGAAAGATATAAGGCTGAGATCAGAGGTGGGTTCCTACCGGTTCTATCTGGTTCTATAGAGCAGGTAGTAACTCCACGGTGACGTCATGGAGCCAGTTCTGTCGGGGGCTCCGTGGGTGCCGCCATCTTGGATTTTGCTTCTGGGCATGCGCAGAAGCTAGTTTTTGACTGCTGCGCATGCGCGCGCGCTCAAGGCACAACCCTGAGCGAACCGGCAGTAAGGAGATTCAGAACCCACCTCTGACCCAGATTGATTTTTCCTGAAAACAGTGGATTACAGCATAGACATTTTTAACCTTGTCTGCTATCACCCTCTGCAGACAAATAAAGTTTCCCTGTTACTATTTGCCTATAAACTATTGTCTCCTTGTACCTGTTGTAGAAGAAAGCCCTGCCAGAATAAATTATGGTAACAAAGAAAACCCCTCAGAAAGGAGAAGGTGTAAGGGGGCATTTTTGCTGCCTGGTAATTTTGACTGCAGTTCTTTCACTTAGGGAAGCTTTTTATTCCTTGCTCCCCGAATGAGTGGAAAAGAAAAAGAAGTGTGCATCAGACTGAAACGAAGAGTCTCTTTGTATATTTCTCTCTCTTTCTGACAGGCACACTGAGTCTTAACATGTGTATTTAATAAAAAGAAAACCAAAGTTTGCAAAGCAGTGCACAGTAGTATTCACCAGTGCTGAAAGATTGCCCAGTTTTTTTTCCCAGTCTCTAATGAAGCAGCCGGTTTTAGGTGTAATTTGCTTAAGGCCTCTCTAATGATTTGTAAGAAAAGATGTAATTCATCTCTTTTAACCTGATTTTTAAACCCTTTAGTTCAGGGGTGTCAAACTGGATTTCTTAGAGGCCCGGATCAGCATTGTAGTTCTCCGTGGGCTGGCCAGGGGTTGGGAGACAGAACGGATGCTTCCTGAAGCACCCTGCTGGCCAAAATGGCATGATCGCGCACACCACATTTTCTGCCTGGACAACTTCCTGTAGCTCCCACGCCCCGTTTTGGCCTGTAAAGTGCTGCAGGAGGGCATCCAAGCAGAAAATGGGGCACTGCGGGCTGCTCCTTTGTTATTTTGAGGCCGGTCCCACGGGCCACATTGAAGCTCCATGCGGGCCCGCCTTGAGTTTGACACCCCTGCTTTAGTTGCTTTAACTGTATAGTTATTATACTTCACCATACAATAGGGAGGCAGAAAGGCAATACAGAGATATTAGTAACAGGATGACTCGGAATAAAAAGTTAGATAAGCCCTAGATAAGTTGCAACCTTGCTGGGTACCAATACTTTAAGGAAGCTGGCCAGAGCCACAAAGTGGGCATGAGAATAACTCCAGGTGTGCTATTCAAATGGCACTGCTTTAAGAATATACTGTTCTCATTTTAAAGGTCAACCTAAATTTAAGAAAAATGAATCAGGCTTGTGATTACCTTGTATTTGTACAGCCAGGTCCAAGTAAAACAAATGCATTGGTACACGGATTGAAGGTGAAATATTCTAATAGTTTGAGGCAGATTTAGAGAGATGAATTTTTAAACATTTTCCAGTCCACATATTTTTTTTGTGTTGTTAGTTGAGAAGTTGTGTCCGACCCATCGCGATCCCATAGACAATGCTCCTCCAGGCTTTCCTGTCTTCTACCATCCTCTGGAGTCCATTTAAGCAGTTTTTAAACTATGAATTGAGAAACTCCTGGAGGAAGTCTTACAAATTTGGTGACGGTTGTAGTTTTGTTTAAAAGCTAATTGGACTGACAAAGCAAGAGACAGTCCAGAAATACTCAGGTCATTCCTCTTTATTTTGCCCATGCAAAGCCCAATGGACAGTTGCGAAACTGCAAAAATAGAGAACTAGTTATTATAGATTAATATTACTTATTTATTAGAAGAAAGGGATGATTTAATTCCTAGCATAGACCTAACCCCAGTGAAATCATTTGTTTTATTTCTGGGGTCTGTCATAAAAGGCCATGTATCGTTTTAGGGATCAAAGTTCCACAAAATTTGAGAATCATTATTTCAAAGCAAACTTGTACCATAGCTTCACAAACTGTATGCTTAATAACTTATACTATTAAATTGATGGTCAGCATTTCACTCTTTGCTCTTGCAGAATGGAAACTCCTCATATGAATATTGCAAAAAGTTGAAAACCACAATGCAAACTCAACATAAAAAATTAAACAGCAGTAAACATTACAATACAATGGTATAAATCCACCTTGGGCAATATCATCTCTCAAAAGGTCTATAGTATAACTATGTTGGCATCCTTTTGGAAGGATGTCAAAGATAGTTCCAGTATGATCTCTGGATAAAGGTTGTTCCATTAATTGGGGGATATTTGTAGTTGTATTTAAATAGTGGGAAATTCTTACGTTTCTCTTTCTCATACAACTGCAGAGGTAATGGGGTAAAAAAAATCATTTAAAACTCTGTATTTTAGCAAATCAATCCATACTTGTATTTTATATTTTAATTTGGATGCTTTCTTTGTCATTGTTTTAATATGGAACAGTGGCCTTTCCTAAAGGCTTATCGTCTATATAGGTATCTGTGAATTCTGTTACTGGGCCAAGAGTAACAAATAGGAGAGGCAAAAACCTATATTAAAGAAATGAAATGAGTTATCTATATAGAATGGGGAAACCTTATACATATATTAATTTTATATGTATACATTTAAAGCTAACACTACTATCTTTTTAAAAAGAACTTATTTTAATCTGAAATTGTGATGAAGAGCGAGTCAACCAAATACATTCAGGTTGCCTTTTGTTCAATAATGAATACATTGATGGTTTTCTAAATTGAAATGGGTGACGTGTTTGAGATGTTGTTGAATTCCCAGAATTCCTTATTAGATCTTAGCAATAGCGCTTAGACTTATATAACCCTTCATGGTGCTTTATACCACTCTCTTAAGTGGTTTGCCCCCAACAATCTGGGTCATCATTTTACCGACCTTAGAAGGATGGAAGGCTGAGTCAACCTGGTGTCGGTCAGGATCAAACTCCTGGCAGTGGGCAGAATCAGCCTGCAATACTGCATTCTAACCATTGTGCCTTGGCCATTCTGGCTATTCAGCCATTCTGAATCAGAATGGCTGAACCATTGGGAATTGTTTTTCACGCCTATCTTATTTTATTTTCTTGCAGATATTGCATTACACATTACCCTTTCATTACAATTCACTGTACTGATGACATTACCTAGTTTGGTAGTAAAATGTCTGCAAGAAAACAACCCAGCTCAGAAAGCATCAAGGTTAAGAGTAATATGAACCATTAGTTATGAAGCACCTAATAAAGACAAAGTTAAGGTTAATTTAGGAGTACCTAGTAACAAGTAACAAAGAAGAAATTTTATATGTGGAGATTATCTTTCTAAATAGTTTTTGCATTTTTTCATGAAAGTCAATTCTGAAGGCAACTTAGCAGTTTGGTTATTTAATTTAATCTTTGGACTTTTTGCTCTCAGTATGTTTAAACCATAATAGAGCCTCATTTTTAAAAAAAATAAAAAGAACTCTTAGTAGTAAGCAGCACAGAAACAATGAAGATGGGAATCATCCTACAGAGTTTCTGATAAATGCCGCATTTCCCCAAAAATAAGAGCCTATCTTATATTTTTTTGAACCCCGAAATAAATGCTTGGCCTTATTTCCAGGAGATCTTATTATTTTGGGGTGCGTGGAGCAAGATGGGACTCCTCTTGCCTTCTTACCTGATTTCCAGCTCTGTCTCCCTAACCCTAACCAGAGGAAATGGTGGTGGGGGCTTATTTTGGGGGGAGGGTTTATTTTTGGGGAAATACGGTAATATTCTTTTTAATATGTATTTATAAACATTGGGAAAGAATTGCCTTTTCCTCTGCCATTAAATCCTATTTAAATATACAAAATAGATGCATTGCTTCTGTTCAGCTGCAGTTAATAAAATGTCAAAAAACACAAAATCCTAAAGCAAAACCCAATCTCGCCAGTATTCAGCCCTGAATCTGTAGTCTTTTCATAGTAATTTTATTGAACATTACAGTTAGAAAGATAAAAACTAATACAAACTAAAAATAAATGAAGAAAAAATAGTGCAAAAAAAAGAAAGAAAATAGAAATGACTTTACCCTTCACAAGCGTAAACAATTTTAGTAACTTATAATCATTTAAAACACAGCGAATAACCTCTTCTTCTCATCTCCCATCTCTTGTCTATACATATATTGTTAAAAGCCTCCTTGTTTCAGTCCTGATCAACAAAAATCCATTGAAGGTTGCCAGAATTAACAATATATCTATTTTAACCTTGATCAAATAAGTCAAATTTAGATTCCTTCCTTTTGCTTTTAATAATCTTCATCTTTAAAATCTTAATGCCTAAGTGTTTGATTTATTTTCATTTGTTCCTTGTCCCTTCTCAAAAAATATCCTCAAAGCTTTAATCAGTTTATTTTCCAAATCCAATATAGAAAAGATATGCAGGTCATTTTTTGGTTTGTTATTTAGATATCCCTTTTAATTAGTAAGATATCAGCCGCTTTCATTTGTATATCCAGTGTAGCATTTCCCCCCTCCCATATCATTCTTGTAGCCTGTCATTTTTAAATCCACTTTCAGATCCCCCTCATTCTTGTCCAGCATGTCTTGTCTCTCTACCATAACATGTTTTAAACACAGTCTGTCATCTTCTACTTGAAAGTATATATCACATAATTAGCAGAAGTCTGTCAGACATTCATTGGATTGTTTCCCAGCTATTATGGGAGCTACGTTACTGTGAATTACTTGTATAGCTAGAAGACCATGTGAAAGCATTTGTCCCTGAAAATTGTAATTAATGATAAATTTCTGCATAACAACACGGGTGTCTTCTTTCGTTGAGATTGCTATGAGACTGTAAGACAAACATTGCTCTGAAATGATTTACGAGGCCTTCATTAGCTACAAAAATGGCTGCAACTATGTTATTTAATAACATAGAAAGCTAGTGTGGTACAATTAGTTCTTGCCTTCCAACCACAATTGAGACCAATGTTTCTATTGCTAACCAAGACAGTTAAGCAAGTTTTGCCCCATTTTATAATAGTAACAGCAGTTAGACTTATATACAGCTTCACAGTGCTTTACAACCCTAAGTAGTTTACAAAGTCATCTTATTGCCCCCAACAACCTGGGTCCTCATTTTATCAACCTCGGAAGATGGAAGGCTGAGTCAACCTGGAGCCTGGTGAGATTTGAACTGCCAAATTGCAGGCAGCCGGCAGGCAGCAGAAGTAGCCTGCAGTACTGCATTCTAACCACTTGCTAAGTGAATTACAATAGTTGTTAAGTTAGTAACACAGTTGTTAAGTGAATCTGGCTTCCCCATTGACTTTGTTTGTCAGAAGTTTTCATAAGGTGATCACATGTCTGCCCTACACTGCAACCGTCATAAATACATGCCAGTTGCCAAGCACCTGAATTTGAGGGGATGCGGCAACCATCGTAAGTGTGAAAAGCAGTCCTAAGTGCCGTTGTAACTTCAAATAGTCACTAAGCAAACTATTGTAAGTTGAGGACTACAGTACCTGTACTATAAGAGGTTGAACTAGAATTTGGTAGATCAAACTCATCTTCAGCTAGAGAAATTTCACTGGATGATTTTTGGCTAGTCATTCTCTCTCGCCCATTTTATTTCGCATGGTTGTTATTATGGTGGATACTGGGAGGAAAAGAATGTAAAATAGGCTCCCATCAAGTCCTACAGGAAAAACAGGGTATAAATCTAACAGTTAAATAAATAAAATCTGACTATTTGATGACTACCTGTGTGTGCATAAAATCTACATAATAATGTATTATGTTATTATATAACAGGTGTGATACTGATATTCTAAACAAATTTATCACATTTAATATTTCATAATTTTACTCCATCTTCCTAGATTCGTAGTTTACAGACATAAAATTCCATTTATTTAAACACTGATTATCATTTAGTGGGGGGAGGGGAATAGCATAGCACAAATTTAGTTAGAAATTATTTCAAAATTTAACTAATTAGCAATACAACTTTTTTTTCATTCACATCCTGTGCATTGTATCCACTTAATTGCTGGACGATATTCACCATTGAAAAAAGGATAATTTGTGGTTAGTTCCTCCCCTCTAAAAACATTCTTTCTAAATTACTTTAATGTGAGGTCTTTGGGCATATTCATTTATTCACTGAGCAGTGTTTGTAAGTTGTCTCAATCTATACAGTATTTTTCCAAACTATTTTGTGCTTACATATGTACACTTGTAAGTACAGAACTTTCTTGATAGAGTATCATTCAAGTGAGGGATATAACTACTTATACCTTGTATGTTTTAATTTTTTATGTACATTAATCATATCAGCACTGCACTGTTGTTATTGTTTAATGTTATTTATCTTCACTTGTGTGTCTTAACCATGCATTTAAATGTAAAGTTTTCTGTTTTAATATTTGCTTTTAAATAGCTGCCTAAGTCACCTGAAATGGAAAACGATGCAGAGGTGTGTCACTTATTCACCTATATTTGTAAAATGTAAAAATATTGGTGATTTTGAGAATAGCTGTGGTTGAGCATAGCTCTGTGTTTTGGGATGTTTTAAATTTTAAACTAATTGTTATCTATTATTCAGTGACCCTTATATGTTTTATCTATTAGTATTTGAACCTACAATAGAGATGATCACTACAATTAATGAATTAAAATTAATGTACATGATTTTAAAAGTGTAAAATCATTGCAAAGTAATTATGCAGTGATAACACTAGAAATTTAAACCTTAGTGCATGTAAGTATCTGTGTGTAATTACGTATCAAAAATACCACTTCAGATTTATTTTGGTTTATCAGAAATTTCACCCTGAATCTGGATATTGCAGACATTAATCACAGTAATTTCCATTCTATCATAATCTTCCAATTAGGAACTTGGAGTTTTAAAAAAGGATTAATTGACTATAAAGTCATTTTTTAACTCTTAGTGACCATAGAAATCTATCTCTAGCCCTTTCTTTCAAGATGTATATTCATAGCCACTATAATTGAATCCATCACCTTTTGGCTGGTTTGTTGTCTTCTATTTCCTTCCAATTTCCCAGCATTAGAGCTTTTTCCAGAAAGCTGGATGTTTGCATAATGTGTCTGGAATAGGAAAATTTAAGCCTGATCATTTGTTCAATGATCTATCAGTTTGTTCTCTTGGCTGTCCATAGAGTACTCAGGAATCATAAAATCATAAAATCTAATTGACCAGCTCCTGGTCAGGGTAATGCCATATACTATCCCAGTCAAATGATTTTCCAGCCTGTCTTTGAAAATCTCCGGTGATGAAACAACCACAATCACAGGAAGCAAGCTATTCCATTGTTTATTTGTTCTCCTATCAGAAAAATTATCCTTACTTCTAGATTGGATATCTCTTTAAGAAACTTTCACCCATTATTTTTTGTCCTGCCCTCTGGTGCCTTAGAGAATTAGCCAACCCCTCTTCTTTGTGACAGCCCTCAAGTACTAGAAAACAATTATCATTTAAAAGCATCAATATCCTTCTTATCTTTCTTCTGTAATTTTTTTTTGCTTCTATAGAAGATCATAGGGAACATCATGGCTTGTACAATTCTGATCTTTGTAAGTATAGAATAAAAATTCTGCAAGTTAACAGATGCTATAGAATATGTGCAATAGAGACAGCTAATATATTTACGCCATCTTCTAATTATTGTAGTAACTTTTTGGGACATGTTAGTGTATTTAGTTCAAGAACATATATTGGTATAAGTTTCTAAACACAACTAATTCTATCAAACATACTGATTTTTTTCTCTGCAGTGAACACACGTATTTCCTAATCTCTTGATCACAAAGACTCTTGACCAGATCAAGAACATTATCTTTTATTCTTTCACTTTAAAGAAATGTACCATAGCTTCAAATGTCTAAGCTCTTCTTGGTTTTCCCCCCCTAGAGATGTTGATTTGTATTAAATAATAATAGAATGATATTTACTTTTACTTCTAGATTATCAAAGTTTTTTCCTAAAGCCTAAAATATTCTCTAAAACTCCATTTGAAATTCTGTTTCTGATTCAGACATATGTTAAACTATAGTTAATGTTATATACTGTACATGACAGACAACAAGTCTCAGGTTTAAGTGTGGTCCTTCAGAAAGTTAAAAATAAAATTGCTGTCAGTATTAAACTAACTGCATTTCCCCAAAAGACATATAATGCAAAATTGAAAATAGCTTAAATGAGCTTTTCCTAAACTGATATTCTCTAGATACAGTATATAGTTGTAAATGCATCAGAAAACAGCCATTCTCAGGCTACTACAAAACTGTTGTATTAACACAAAATAAGTAGATCTGGTCTGAAGTCGGGGAAATGAGCATTCGAGTATATTGGCCAGAAGGGAGGAAGAGGCTTCAGATTTAAATCTTAAGGCTGTTAAACGGCTTATTTATAGGCCTTGCTTTTTGTGTTCTGCAGTAGACAGCTGTTCTGCCTTGCATCTTGTTTGCAATAAATCATACCTCTAAGCCTTGGTTGGGATTATGTTCCTGGATTGTGTTTCTAGAGAGAAGAAAATTATAGCTATTTTGGATTCGAAGTCGGGCAGCGAGACGTGCATGCTTTTCATCTTAGGAGGAAAATGCTTCAACCATGAGAGTAAACACTTTATACAAACATTACTGCAATGCTGTTGGCTGTGGATCAAGTTCTTTGTTCCAGAACCAAGTTGATATCATAACATCAATGATCGACCAATCTTCCAGCAGTTAGGTGGAAACTTCCACAATAAGTGGACCATTGGATGGATGTACAAGTGGTTGAAAAATCATAACCAAACAACTGCTTGTCATTGGGTCCACTGAAGAGAAGTATCAGATAGCATACTGCAAGTTGCAGTCTAGACTCTCTGCTGTTCAGTGTTTTTATAAATGCCCATTAACCATTGGAACATGGGGGCAGGAGGCACACAGAAACGAAGTTCTTTTTGTGCCTGATTGAACCTATATTCATCAGGAGCAAGAGCTGTATGCATAGGCTGGAATAGATTGCCTTAGAGAAATTTCTTTTTATCTCCCTCTCTTTTCTTAGGAATTGGAAAACTGTGCCAGAATATTATTTTTTTAGCTCACCTTTACTACTTTAATAATTTGTTCCTTCTGTTGAAAAAAAAAAAAGCTTTTCCATGACATCTGGCCAATGGAATATTTGACTGTTTGAAATTCCTGTCTCCTTTGTCATAACTTGTGGTGATCTTGTGTTAGAACAGGTTTCAAGGCTCATGTTTCTTCTTATCAAACATGTTGCCCTGCCAAGCTTCTTATCTGGATGTAAAGTTAGTTCCTTTCATCTTTCTCTTTTGCTCCTGGGATAGCTCATCTGATTATTATTCAGCATGCTGTTTTTTTTTTAAAAAAACAACCTCATTTATGATAGAAGTTCTCTTCCGGTATTTTTTGGGAATTTTTGTTTTCTCTTTTGAACGAGCAACATATCCTCTGCTCGTTGACAAAAGTTACTTAGTAAAAGAGAGGAGGCTAATGACCACTTTACAACAATAATTCCATGGGTAGGTATATTACCAATGTTCTATTTCCCTGAAAATTCTACGGATTATAAACCCAATCAGGCTTTTGAGCGCATGCGCTAAAAAATAAGCAATGCCCTGAAAATAAGCCCTCCCCAAAACACAGCAGCAGCCATGCTCACTGCCTTCTCCTCAAAAATAATAAGACCTCCCTGAAAATAAGGCCAAGCACTTATTTTGGGAGTCGGGGAAAACATGGGTAGAACAATTGATCTCATCTTTTACATGAGGCTGAGTTTGCTTATAATAACTTTGATCATATTTCCATTCCGATGTTGACATGTTAATACCATGTTTCCCGTTATGATGAAGGGCAGAAAATAATTTTTTTCCCATGCTTGGAAAGATTTTGAGTAAAGTGAATTGAATGTAAAGTTCAGTGTCTTCAGTGTAAAATATATGTGTGCATGGTGACAGCCAATTTATTGTTTATTTTTTTGCATTTGCTATTGTTACGTAAGTCAAACCGTTTCCTGTATTTATTATGCAAAGCAGCAAACAAACCATGAAAGTAAATATTAATACTATCAAAGTTAAATGATGGAAACTTTCAGTAGTTCAGGAGTGGGCAATCCTTGAGTTAAAAAAAACACCTCCATTGTGCTGGTCTCCAAGATCCACAGAGAGTGGACCTAGTGATGTCCCTGAGAGGCATGAAAGATGAAAAAGGTGGATCTTTTGGTGAGAATTTTAAGGATTGGAGATTTTTAAGGATAAAACTATATCTGGATATTCCTTAGGCATAAGATACCAATTTCCACTTTTATCCTGAAAAATTTTGCTGCCCAAAAATTGCTCAATATTTTTTGGGCAATTTGGATCTGCGGGCTGCAGATTGCCCACCCCTGCATTTTGTAAATCACATAATTTAACATCCTGTAGTATTCTGAGCGATATAAACCATTGTATAAGAGCAATGCTTGTTTATTTTAAATTCATTTAGAATCTCTGTAGTACCAATCTTTTAAAAAATTTCTCCATACTCGCCAGGAGCTTGATCAAAGTCTACCAGAGAGACAGCTTGAAGATCAAAAAAGGGTATGTATCTTCAGCAGTGGATTAAAGATGAATATGATGTGAATTGTAGAAAGGCTTCATTGTTTTTTATTTATTTGTTTTAATTAAGGAAAATACATATCTAAAGAATGAGAATTTCCCCTCAAAATGTTATGAAAACAAAAGCGGCTTTAATCAGTTTTTAAAGCATGGATTGGGCATTTAGAAGTTGTTATATAGGTTGTTAAATAATATTCTCTCTTCCTATCTTAAATATATTACTACTGCTGAATTTTACCTGCAAGATTTGTTGATTCCTGATTTGCTTCGTATGATATTGAAAAACAAGTCAATCAACTCTGTTCCTAAAATCTGTGGGCTGATGAAGTATTTGGTGATGCATTGTTGCTCTGAGTATATAATGTCTTTACCACATTAGATTTCAGGGAATGGATTAAGAGAGAAATATTGCAGTAGAAACAAAATTCCATTTAACTGAATGATTGGAGCCTTGATAAACCACGTTTCCTTATCTTTTTCTGTCAGTTGAGCATGGCACAGAATCTCTCTGTGAGGAGGAAGAGTGGTTTGATAATCAATCAATCAAATAATATCTATTGCACAGAGAATTAGTAAGGAACAATATCTTTACAAACTGAATGGCTGTAATCATACTGAAGATTTGTTGTAGCAGTATAAAGTGTACAATTCTTTTACATATAACACTAATTTCAGAAAGGGTGAATCATGGAAGGTTTTATCCTTTTGCAATAGTAATATACTGCATTTCCCCAGATAATTACTCTTTGTTGGGAATAATACAAACACCTAGATCTAATTATCATGAGAGCTTTCTTTTTTTCTGTGAAGATGAGAATTAAGCTTATCTTCAATGTATATCTAAAACATATGAAGTGATATTGTTGCTACTGGTAACAAATACTGTAGCTTTCTGTGAAGCAGAAAGTTGACATAGTTGAAGTGCAATTAATTTGCTTGATTTTGTTGTTTACAAAATATACAAATGAAACAATTGATCTCAGTAAATAGATTGATTGATAGGTAGATAAGTAGATAGGTAGATAGATTATTCATTTTGTTTTATGTAACCAAAACTGCATGCAACCATTGTTAGTTGAATTCATCTTTTATCAGGCCTGAAAATTATTATTGTTCAGCTCAGATTTGATACGTGTAATCATGTTCTGTTCTTACAGTAATACTGTTTACAGCAGATATTAGTATTGCCTAATTTGGGATATATACAGTATATGCTAAGAATTATAGGAATGAAAGTTCGGTATATCTGAAGGCATCATACTGAAAAGTTTACGTTAATAAAGCATATTTAAATGTCACTATAATATAGAGCATGAAAAACTGTTACTAGAGTATTGTCCCTTGGTCAAACACAGCTCAAGTAACTGAGCTGAAATTCTTTCTACATGATAAAACAGACTCAAATATTTTTCAACTTTTTTTTAAAAAAAGGGCAATTATTTGAAGTACAGGCAAACCAAATTCAGTCTGAGTGGCACTCCTTTCTCATTGGAGTCAGAGATTGGATGAATAAGATCTCTTACAAGATTCATATTACTGTACCTTGTTAGTGCTTGAGGAAATGCTTCCTGTAATCCTTGATATACCGTATTTTTCGGAGTATAAGACGCACCGGTGTATAAGACGCACCAAGATTTCAAAGAGGTAAATAAGAAAAAAAAGTTTTTGTCTTCCCTGGCCCCAGGAGCAGTCTGCAAGCCTCCCAAACCCTCTGTGCACACTGTTTTTTGCAAAAATGGACCTGTTTTTCACCCGTTTTTGTGAAAAACAGGGTGCACAGAGAGTTTGGGAGGCCTGCAGACTGTTTCTGGGGGCTGGGGGAAGGCAAAAACGCCTGTTTTTTGTGAAAAATGGGGAAGTGTTTGCCTTCCCCCAGCCCACAGAAACACTCTGCAAGCCTCCCAAACCCTCTATGCATCCCATTTTCTCCAAAAACAGGCCCGTTTTTCACCTGTTTATGCAAAAAACGGAGTGTGC
>JANHFT010001691.1:174822-186766 GCA_032467955.1 Pseudoxenodon macrops
GTTTCTGCCTTCCCCCAGCCCACAGAAACATTCTTCAAGCCCTCTGTGCACCACCTTTTTTGCAAAAACGGGGGCTTTTGTGCCTTCCTTCAGCCCACAGAAACACTTTGCAGGCCTCCCAAACCCTCTGTGCATCTTGTTTTTGTGAAAATGGGATGCAGGGGTGGGGCTTCAGGAGGCCAAAATTGCTGTATGAGGTGTATAAGACGCACCAACATTTCCACTCTCTGGAAAAAGGTGCGTCTTGTACTCCGAAAAATACGGTAGTTATCTTTAGTTATGGCAAAACCAGTACAGACTCTGAGAGGTTGATTATCTGTTCCTGTAAAACAGGAGATGTACATAAAAATGAAAGATACAAAAGCATTTTTTTATTTGCAGAAAATTATTAATATTCTTTTCCCCACTCTCTTAAGAAACTATGTACATAGGCCAATTTTTAAGCAGTGTATACCTTAATATCTTAAATGTTCAAAGCACATGGAAAAGATTACTTCACATGGATACAAAAATGTACAATCAATAAAGTTATTTCCAGGCTGTTTAATGCTATTATTATTTATTTTATTATTGAGAGTATCTATTTTCCACTTCTTAAAGATACAGAATATCTTGGTAGATATACTGTATATATACAGTATATACATGCCCCTCACTATGTTTGAATGGGAGAGACCCATGTGTAACCTCCAACAATTTATTTAGGATTGTTATATTTCAGGAATCAGTTGAAAGGAAATATAGATCCAGTGCTTGGACAAAGCCTGACAAATTTGAGGATATCATAGGTAGTGTGTTTAACTCCTCAAGAAATTTGGAAGCGGCTGATTCAGTTCCAAGGATATGTTGTGCCACAAACGAATGCTTTAGAGGCTTGCTCATACTGAATTTTCTATACATTTAAGTTTTGTATAACTCTTAAATAAAAAAAGAAACCTTTTGCAAAAAAAAGTTACCTCATGCTATCTTGAAATTAGATGAAATTATACTTTAGGAATATTTAGACAGTATTAAAGGTGCTTCAATTTCATAAAAGCGTGGCCAATATTCACCGCTTGCAAAATTGATACATCGGGGCTTTGAACTATTCTAATCTGTTTCTCTTTTTACAAGAACTGTTCACTAAGAGCAGTGATGAATGTGCCAGGAATGTCAAGAATAGTGGTTCATCTGATGGGAGTGATGAGGCGTAAAATGAGACAAAATACAAATGGACTCTGATTCTATCCTGCAGGCTTATTGTTGAGGAGAACATCCTTTTTTTTTTCCAGAAGTCAATAATAAGACAGAAAAAAACAACCCTGAAACAATATTTATTATTAGATTTACAGTGTTAACTTTACCTGCTTGGACTTCCTTCTAATATCACTTCTCCAAGTTGAGATATTTGTATGGGCTTCTCTTTATGGCAGTCTGTAAAACAAGAAAATTGTTTTCCCTCATAGGCAGCTGCTGAAAATTAAAGAAAAAAATTCTTCTCAGAATGTAACAAGTGTACACTAAAAACTTTGATTGCTTAGTCTTATAATTGTAGGCAGTTCTAATATTAATGGTTATCTGTTTATAAAGGTAGGAAAGAAGGAGATAGGAAAGGGACAGTGGTATCTATTTCCTATCATGTGACATTTCTGTTGAAATATTTGCATTTCGTGACCCTCCTTTTCAAAATTTAAGAAATTGTTATCCAGAGTGTATATGTTAGGTTGTGATTATCTGAATTTAAAAGTTAATATAACCGAATTAGGAAATTCTAAAGCAGGGGTGTCAAACTTGATTTCATTGAGGGCCACATCAGGGTTGTGTTTGACCTCAGGGGGCCATGGTGGGCATAGCCAGCTTGACATCACTCATGTTGGGGGTACCTTTCGTGGCCTGAGTGCTCTTCCAGCGAAAACAGGCTCCCAAGCTCCGTTTTCAGCTGCGATGGCCTTCTGTAACACTCTGCCAGCAAAAACGGAATTTGAGAGGACTGTGGGCGGTCCTCCCAAGCTCTGTTTTCACTGGCAGAGGCACTGTGGGCTGGTCCTTTGCTATTTTCAGGGCGGCCCCATGGGCCAGATCTAAGCATCCCATGGGCTGGATTCAGCCTCTGGGCCTTGAGTTTGACACTCCTGTTCTAAAGTAAAGGACTCCCATTCATCTTACTTCATTGAGACAATAGATGCACCTATATTTTATTTCATGATAAGAAATATATTTCTGAAAGTCTAAGAAGGGAAAATTTGCATAACATATACTTTCAATAATTGTGATCAGTCACAGACCTATACTGTAATTAGTTTCCTAAATATTTAAGGGCAGTGTCCTGTATGCAATTTTCACTGCTTTTTCCATGTTTCATTCATATTAGAATATGCTATTTTTTTTAGCTATTTATTAGTAGAATTTATAAATGTATCTGAAGATCTAGACATAACATTTCTAAATGGGTATAGTTACACTGTATTTCTGTCATTGTCTGTATACATTCATATCTCTTCTTCCCAGTTTTATTTCTGTTGTGTCTCTGACCAGCTGAAATCCAGTTTTACTATTTTTGTTGACTTTAGCTCACTTGTTCCATTCATCGTGTGTTTCTGTCTTTCACTATCTTTGAATTAAGGGAGAGGCCCTGAGACAGGTTTTGGTAAATCGTTATTACGGCAACATCAGAAGTGGAGGAAGACGAGAGAGCCTCACCACCTTTGGCAATGGACCTTTATCTCCTGCAGGGCCCAACAAACCTGGAGGAGCAGGTAGGATGTTTTGAATGCTGCTTGATAACTTGTGAGACTGCCATGTTGGCTCTACTGTCTCCTAATTGCTAGATGAATCTGGCTGACAGTCTCCGCAGCTGTTTCAGCAGGTATTTTTCATTCTCTATTACCTCTCTGTCACTCAGAAAGTTGGCTCTTGAATTAAAGTATTGAAAATTGGTCTGTTCATTAACTTCCTCCCATCCTCCCTTTTTTTTCTAATGTATTATGCATGCATTTTTACTAGTGCGAAACTTATTGATATTCATAATTTTCTTGGTACAGTCTCTATTAAAATCAGTAACTGGTTTTATTTATTTTTTGTTTGTTTATTTGTTTGTTTATATATATCATATTTTTGAAACACTCATCTCTCACACAGGGGGATTATTTATTAAATATTAGCATTTATTAAAGAGAAACAGCAGAAACCAAGTAGCCCATTTGTGTAGTGGGTAACGTGCTTGGCTAGAAACCAAGAGGCTGTGAATTATAGTCTTTCCTTAGCAGGGAAACCAGGTGGGTGATTTTGGGCCAATCCTACCCTCAAATCAATGAACCACAAAGTGTTATTCTAGTGGAAAAACAGCATATATATATATATACAAAAATCTTCTCAATTAATGGTCAAAACCTGATATATAAATTGAACCTTCATGTATGGAGCAGTTGTGGCATTACTGGTTGCCATTGTTAAGCAATTCCTGCACAGTTGTCAGGTGCAATGTCATATGATTGCCATTTGCGACTTCCCGTCTCCTTCCCTATTGACTTGGCATGTTAGAAGCTGACAGTGAATGACGTAAATGGCAAACACACAACTGTGGGGGTACAATGACATTTGTAATTGTGAGCTGGTTGCTAAGCACCTAAATCATGATTACATGATGGCAGGCAATTCCGAAGACTGCTCATAACAGCAATAGCACTTAGGCTTATATACCACTTCATAGTGCTTTTACAGCCCTCTTTAAGTGGTTTACAGAATCAACAACAATCTGGTTTCTCATTTTACCGACTTCGGAAGGATGGAAGGCTGAGTCAACCCTGAGCTGGTCAGGATCGAACTCCTGGCTGTGGCCAAAGTTTGCCTGCATCCTAATCACTGCACCACCATGGCTCATAAGCTTTCAAGTCCATCATAACTTAGAACAGTCACTGAACATGTGGTTATTAAAGGAGGACTATATGTAATGACTATCTGACCTAAGGGAAAACGTGGGACTGCTAAGATATTATAATTTTCAATATTTGCATGCAAATTATCCAGTGATATCTCTGCATTAAAGAACAAGAGGTGATACACTTGGAGAAACCACATGGGTTCAAATAATTTTGTAAATCCTAAATTCTGATCATAATATATATTATAACAAGCCCAAATGACATTTATTTTCATTGTCTTAACCAACTTAATCAACAGGATCGAAAAGAGAACAGGAATTAAATGGATAGTTATATTGTTCGGGTCACCACAGTGATAATTGATTATACTAGTAATAGAAATTCTCTGGGTGACTTATAATCAGTCTGTAATAACGCCTGAACTAGCCTTTTTAGAAAAAGTTTTGTAGGCTTCCTTTTTTAAATGATTTGAATTACGTTGGTTAAATGTATTCTTGGTTTAGTAATTTATTATTGTTTTATGATAGTTATGAAACCATTCTAACATTGTTTCTATTTATAATGCTATCACATTTGAGCTCCTTGAGGTTGGAGAGAATGTTAAAAAATAAACAACGTTTCTAATAACACCATCACTTGCTAACACCATAAAGAGCAAAGCATGATAGTGCAAAGCAGATAATAAACGAGAACACATTCACAGTTAAAACTTTCTTTGCTTGCTTTAATTGTTTGAAGGAAAGCAACACCTTTTCTAATGCCGAGAAACTCCAATGGCTTCATTTTTGTTTGTTTCTTTTTATAGGAGGTGGGTCGGGATCCAGCTCAACAAACCGTGGTGAAATGAGTTTGACAGAAGTCCAGTGTCACTTGGATAAGGAAGGAGCATCCAATCTAGTTATAGACCTCATCATGAATGCCTCTAGTGATAGAGTTTTCCATGAAAGCATCCTGTTGGCTATTGCCCTACTGGAAGGTGGCAACACAATTATACAGGTAGGAAAAGTATTCCCATGCTTCCATTTCTGAATCTTTACAGGAGGGAAAAAACCTGCTAGTTAGAGATCTGTTATACTGGATATATGGAATCGTGTATGAATTTTCAGAAATGGCTGCTATGGGAGTATCAATAGTCAAAAAATATTTTTACTCAGAGGCAGATTGGTGCAGTATCTCAATCACCATAGCTTTTTTTTTAGACAAAAACAAAGGGCTCTATTGCAGCCATACACTCTTTTTTTGTCCCTTTAAGTCAGTTTTTACTCCTGGTGACTGCCTGCACTAAAGCATATTAGTGCAGCCCACAGAGCAGGGCCTACCTAAGTGTGTTGATAACTGCCCAAACACTGTATTCTGGAATAGCTGCAACTTTTGGATAATCTTCAAGGGCAGCTCTACATAGAGTCAATTGCAGTAAACCACTGTGCAGGTGTCTAAGCCAAGTGTAACATGAGCAGTGCCAGGAAGAGCTGCAAGTATTATATTTTGTGTAAAAGCCCTCTTGGCCATGGCTGCCACCTGCTCTTTAAACAGAAATCTTGACTTCAGAAAGACCTCCAAATTGCATACCATTTTTTTTTCACGGCTAGTGCAACTCCATCTAGCATCAAAGACCAAAAAAACCTTGAATCCACAATCCCCAAAACTCAGTTTTGGCGGGGTTGTGAGCTAATCTGGTTGTTTCCCATCCAGACTTCTACATTCTCCAGTCACTGAGACAGAACCTGCATAACATCACTTGTTTCATCCAGGACAGAGATATATCATCAGCATAAGGATAACAGCTCATCCCATATCATCAGATTCCCATATTTAAGCCTGAATCCTTGAGCTGGGCTATATTTTAAATGAATAGCAATAGCATTTAGACTTACTTTATATACAATGCTTTAGAGTACTCTCTTGGTTTACAAAGTTAGCATATTGCCCCCAACAATCTAGGTCCTTGTTTTATTGAACTCGAATGGATGAAAGGTTGAGTCAATCTTGAGCCTCGTCAGATCAAACTCCACTCTGTGGGCAGAGTTTGCTTGAAATACTGCATTCTAACTAATGGGCCACTAGGGTGTAATTCTTGTTACATATTGTAACAAGTTGTTCAATGTTTAATTTAAAGAGGAAAACATGAAAAGATAAATTAAACAGGTAAGAACAGAACCACCTTGGACGGGAATCATAGAGACCAGAACAGAAAAGGAGGACATCATGTCAAAGCCAAAAGGAGACATGATAGCAGTCTTTCAATATTTGAGGGGCTGCCACAGAGAGGAAGGGGTCAAGCTATTTTCCAAAGCACCTGAAGGCCAGACAAGGAATAATGGATGGAAACTGACCAAAGAGAGATTCAACCTGGAAATAAGGAGGAACTTTCTGACAGTGAGAGCGATCAACCAGTGGAACAGCTTGCCTTCGGAGGTTGTGGGAGCTCCAACACTTGAGACATTCAAGATGAGATTGGACTAACATTTGTTGGAAATGATGTAGGGTCTCCTGCTTGAGCAGGGGGTTGGACTAGATGACCTGCAAGGTCCCTTAGTAGTCTCTTTTGTACCCTTATTCTTTGGCCACCTAGTGAGGAGGAAGGACTCACTGGAGAAGAGCCTAATGCTGGGAAAGATTGAGGGCAAAAGAAGAAGGGGACGATAGAGAATGAGGTGGCTGGATGCAGTCACTGAAACAGTAGGCATGAGCTTAAATGGATTCCAGAGGATGGTAGAGAACAGGAAGGCCTGGAGGAACGTTGTCCATGGGACCATGATGGGTCGGACATGACTTTGCAACTAACAACAACAACAAATCTGTACCACCAACTACATTTTTTTCCTTCCTAGCCTTTTCAGGGTCTGCTTTTTTGGGAGGATCAACCAAGTGTTTATGCATTGGTTGCCACAGGAATTGATCAACCAGCACATGGGTTGAGTGAGTGTGATTGGCCCCAAATCACTTTCCTGGCTTTCATGTCTAAGACTGGAGTAGAGCTCACAGTCTACTGATTTCTAAACTTTAACTATGAGACCAAACTGGCTCTCCAACAAACTATAATATACATGTTCAAATAATCTTGACCAAAATGCAATGTGGTGAGAAGAGTTAGATTTTCCAGCATTAATGAGCTTCCAGGTTAAATGACCAGGTCTACTTTTTGGTTATCCCAATGTTTTGTTAACAGCTGTGGCTGATATCTTCAGAGAATAGGGACTTTTATTTTGACCTGGCATGTATTTCATAGAGATGATGATGATGGCGATCATGATGATGATGATGATTTACACAGAGGGGGGGGGAGGGAGAGAGAGTGACTGGCGATGATTGTGCATGTATTTCATTATAGAAAAGTTTTTACATGATGGCTCTCTCAGAGTATAATAATATAGCTTTGATGACCAGCTTAAGATACTCATAGGTAGCATTGCAAGTAGATTGCACCATTGATTATATAAACTAAATATACAATATTTGTATGAGGGATGTATTATTTTTTTCAGTTCTATTCCTACAACTTTCTAATCTAAAATCTCCCATTTTCTATAGTTACAATACATTTCACTGAAACTTTCATTGAAAATGGCGTGCCATTTTCATAATACTTAGTCAGGTAACTGTAACTCAGTAAATTATTCAGGAACCCCCATGAGGTCTCTTTTCATTTCCCACAAGCAAAGCATTGACCCTTCATTTTAACTACAGTCACCAAGACTGCATTCTTTATTCTGTCACTGATAACAGGACCTTTAGTTCTAGACATCTCACATTCTTTTTGGTAATTGTATTGCTGTTCTGTATCCATTATAACAATTACTCATTTGATTTTCAGCCCTAGTCCTTGAGACAATATCCCCATGACAACTTTTTCCACTGTAATCTGTCATTGAACACACATTGTTATGTGCGTTTTCTTTCACTTAAGCAGACTTCTCCTTTTCTTCAATTAACCAGAGACACTAGTTAAATGAAACACCTGATTCCATTACCAAAAGCAATCTAAACCATGATCATGTGTAAAGTAACTATGTAAACCAAGTCTAAGTCTATGCCTCCTTGTCACTCTGCCCATCTCAGTTTTATTGGACTATTTAAGGACTAAAGACAACCCAGTTTTTAATTTTCAGTTTACAATTCAATAATGATTACCTCAAAGCCTCAATATTGCATTAGGGAATCTGTAAATCAGAGGTGTCAAACTCTATTTCATTAAGGGTTGCATCAGGGTTGTGTTTGACCTTGGGGGACCAGGGGTGAGTGTGGCCAGCTCGACATCACTGCCTGAAAAAATGGACCCCGGGCCAGATCTAAGCACCCTGTTTTGAGTTATACACCCCTGCTATAAATCAAGGAACAGCAACTGAAATTCAAGGAATAAAGTCATGTGGTCCTTGGACTAATTTCAAGATCTCCATGCAAGAAATGAATTAATATCTTTGGTTAAAAGCAATCAATCCCTTCCTTGTGAAGAAAAGGGGTCCTTTTAAATGTTTTAGCTCTTCCTGATCACAAAATGTCACAAACATATGATCGCTGTGGGAATGCAAGCTTTAAAGAAAAATAAGTGTTCATATCTGGTTTAAAGGTATGGGGAAATAGTCATAGTTCACAAAATCACCAACACCAAGCCATACCACTGTTTTTTTTAACACGTCGGACAAATTGAAGCAGGCTAGATAGAAAGTCTTTACTCTCAAGCAAGCAAAGATAATAAGATGGCAAAAGCATTTCTCTCTGAAGTAATGAGCTGCTATTTGGATCTGTGCTGGGTGGCATATGCTGTTAATTTAGAAAGTTCCAAAAATCTATGGTTGTCCTTTTTTTTTCTTATATGATTTTTAAAAAATTCTGTGTATAGTCAATGCCTCTGGAACTAGACCAACTAAACCTATTTGTTTCAATTCTCTGTTGAATTTATGTTTGATGACTGCTTTAAAACAAAATACAAATAATTCCCCCAAAATACAACAGAACAGAATACAATTCCAGTCAATACAATCTGACATATCCCAAGATGAGAGAATGCAGCAGCAGAATAGCATAGTATATAAATCACCTAATCCAGTTGAACTTTCCTAAAAACTACATATTATCACACATAGCAGTGCTAGAATCCTTTTTACATTTTCCTAAAATGTAATTTCTATTGAACCCAGTTTTGCTTTTGCCTCAATAATTGCACCATTATAATGCAGTATGTTCACATTATTAGCAATGAGGCGTTGTGCAGCCTTTTGTTAATATCTATATTCTTACTAAGGCAAGTCAATCATTTTCATTGAAACTACTGTTAAATTCAGAAATGAATTAGATTGTTTATGTGCCATCAAATCATTGCTGACTCTTAGCAATCACCAGAAATGAATATGTAGGTTAACATTTAACAATACTGTACTAAACACTTCACAAGCAACTCTTTACATATTTCAAGATAGAGTGGCATCTTTAAAAAAAAAAGATAGATTGGACACTAAAATCAGAATAGTTTACTGGAGTATGTATATGTATGTCTATGTATGTCTCATACATACACATATATGCACATGCATACAAATGTAATTTCATAGTCACAAATGGGAAAGCAAAAAGATGTTGAAAAGATGTAATTCTATATATTTTTGACTCAGCCTTCCATCCTTCTGAGGTCAGTAAAATGAGGATCAAGATTGTTGGGGTCAATATGCTGACTCCGTAAACCACTTAGAGAGGGCTGTAAGGCACTATGAAGCAGTATATTAGTCTAACTGCTAGTGCTAGCACTATTTTTCAATGAGGCTCCTTCAGTTTAATGGAAAAGGATGTGTGAGTGAAGGAGTGAGTTAGTTTTATTTATTGTCACTGTGCGTATATACACAGTATATCCATACAACGAAATTCATATAACACCCAGATGCCAGACCCAACACACATGACAATTCCCCAAACATACCTCCATTCACCAAAACTTCCCCGCCCCTAAACCACCCAAGCATCCACACAACAGACCAAGTACTGCTGTCCGACTGTTAGACAGTGAGCTGAAATAATACAGCAAGTAAATATTTGCATGTATTTTTGCTTTTTAAAAACTTCCTAGCAATGTCATTTGGCAAAATTCTCCTGAGATAAAGATATTATGTATGTCAATGTCATGTCTTTCATTGTAGAATGAACTCTTCGACCCCACAAGCCTCCCTGCCTTCTTACATTGCAGATGTAAGATCCCTAAGGGAAATCATTGGCAAGTTTTATCCATGGTATTTTTTCTGGATTAGGAAGTATAGACAGACAAAGAAGCTGAAGAATGACTGGATCACAGAAAACAACAATAGCTACAACATTTCTCTAATGCCTCACAATAATAAAAGGAAAGTCAACATATGCCATCAACATAAATTTCAGAGTCATTCCAAAACAACTTGAAAATGAGATAGAAAAATAGAAGATTGTTTGGTAGGGAAAATTTGAGGGTAGATTCTTAAGAAATATTAGTGCACAGTTTATGATCAAAAATGCAGGTCTTATGAAGCGGGACACCATTATAACAACTACCTCTCCTTCACACCTGAGAAGAAACCTACTTTCTACTTTCTTTGTCTCTTTCTATCTCTCTGTGGGTCTCTTACGCCTTGGGTGTTGTTTAATTCTGTTAGCTTCAGCAAATCCAAGAGAAATGCAGGAGATACATTATTCAATGCCGATCTTTTAGGACAGGTTTTACTGTAGAAAACTAGTATTTGACAGCACTTTGTGGCTTATATGTAAAAGAATCCTGCAATAGATGTAAAAGTAATACAGAGCTTTATATTTTGCAGAATGAACTATAAGGGTGATTACATCGAAGATCCAAGCTATTTCTATTTGTGGGTATCATTCTTCCTTTTTTTTTTTTGGTCTAATTTGAGAGATTTGTTGCAGCCCATCTTTCTCAAAGAAGGTTTTTGTAGTAGCCACAGGAGAGAAAGAAACGAAGGAAGGGGGCATTTATTACAATCTGCCCAAGACATAACAGGGATAATAATGTTTGACAAACCTGGGCAATGCAAAAAGCGAAAAGAAGTGATGCATTTTTAAAAGTATTGTCAGTCCCATTTGAGACTGAAGCAACAGTTGCTCAGAGAACTCTGTCACTAAAGTGTCTGTCATTAATGATGATTTATGGATATGGATATTTGCAACAGCTGTGTCTTCACCTTTAAGTACTTCATTCAATATTTAGAAAGAACTGGGAGATACTGCAGCAGGGAACCAGCTAAATTGCTAGATTGCTAGAAGGCACTGTTGCTTAAATCGTTTAATGTGTCTCCTCAAAGAGAGTACACCAACTTTTCTTTTTCCTTTTTTTATTCTAGAATGAAGGTTTATTTTCTGGCAAAAATTCTGAAGCAAACAAAAAGCAAGATTATCTAACCTGCTGTCTTTTGGGGAAATTCCAGATTTCTGACCATTAATGGGATATCTAAGAACCTCAAACCATGTGATCTAGATCTGCAAATCTGGTACTTTACTGTAGCTCAGTATGTTTTGTAGTATGCTGAAAAACAACACAAAACATGTATGTTTATATGTATAAAAATACAACTCTTTCCCTACTTCACCTCCATTTCCCTGACTCCGTTGCTCTGTTTGCTTGTATTGTGGTTACAGGTTTGGGTTTAATTTTCTGTTTTTTCTCCCCACCCACCCCTAATCTGCTGACATCTACTGTGCATCAGTATTTGATCACTTTTTCCTTATGGGAATTTATGATAACAAAAAATCTTGGTGAGAACTTTTAGAGTGAAAGAATAGGTTTTTTTTAGAAGTTAACATAACACCGACTGCAGATTTTTCAGACCGAAATCAAGCCTTGATTATTATATTATTCTGTGACTAGTATTAGACCACACAAAAATATATGTTGCTTTTCATCTTCAAAGTATTTCAGGACTGCTTCAAAGTGAAACCATTCATACCTTTGAAGCTAAAGAAATTTTCCTGCTCTGAAATAGGCTGTGATAAACTGGCTCAGCCACTTGATCCTTAGGCCATGGGGTCACTGTGAAGAATCCTGACCTAAGCATAGAATTACTATTAAAAATTAAATGATGGGCTTTTCCAGTTTATTTTTGAAATTGTGGGGT
>JANHFT010001691.1:193558-204585 GCA_032467955.1 Pseudoxenodon macrops
ACAAGATACATTTGTCAAGAATCATAAGGTACAACACGTAATGATAGTCATAGGGTACAAATAAGCAATCAGGAAAGAATATCAATAAAAGTCATAAAGAAGTGAAACAGGTTCAAGAAACTCCCTTTACGGACTTCAACTTCTTGTTTACAGGATAGCTGTGGTCTATTTTGTCTTGACTTTGTTTACTACAGCCCCAATCTGTGAACTCTCCTGCTTCTTTATCCTTCCCATCCACCCTGGAAAAGCAAACTCCAGTTATTTTCCTTTCTGTGACTGGGTATTTGGGCAGAGTGGTTCCTTTTGATGATCTTTTCAATGGATCCATTGATTCCGACTCTTATTTAACTTCTTCCCACAGTAGTAGAGCAGTAGGAAAAAAGAAAGACCACAATTTTTATAATTTTCTCTATCAATTGAATTAGAGGAAGAAACAGCCAGAACAGCTGAATCCCTGACTACACCAGAGAAGTCATAAGGATTCCAGATGTTCAATATTCTACCAGTGAACTCTTAAAAAAAGAGCACCTTCCCATTGATTAACTTTGAACCTAGTCGTTGAAGAAAAGCATTGCCGTTTGCAAATTTTAACACAGTTTTGGGAAAGATTATCTGGCTGAACCCAATGTTATTTCCTTCAAACTGTCCTGAATTTGGGTGGGTGGGCTTCATCTCCCCTTCATCCATGGAAACAATGGAAAGCAAAAGGAAGCTTTCTCTTTTGGCTCTTTTGTTTCAGCTTGTCCCCTGAGAGAGAGCAGATGAACAGAAAGTAGATCAAAGGATCGGTGATTTGTCATGTACTCTTCCAGGAATACTGACAAAGATGCCACCAATGTGGCAAAGATGATTTAGCAAGCATCATAGACAAAAGATTGCGGAGGTTCTGATGCCTTGTTCCCCTCACCCCATCCATGTGATGAAAAATGCATACAAGGGACCTTTCAGAACTCTATGCTTCTGCTGTTGATGTAAATATGCTTCTCAGAGACCATGACGCAACAGGATTTCACACTGCTGTTTAGATGAGAAAGTCTACTCATACATACAACAGCATATACAGAGGACTGTTTTGCCATGGGTTGATAGAAAAGTGTTTCCAGCACAGATGCTAGCAGATACTATTGAATTTGAAAAAATTATGAGAATAAACTGTTTTTATGTTTAAAAAATGAAATTCATCACTTTCTTCTTTCTCTGTTATTGCCATGTCCATCTCTAGAACTTCCTGCGTAGCCAAAACAACAAGACTAATTACAACCTAGTGTGTGAGACATTACAGTTTTTAGATTGTATTTGTGGAAGCACAACTGGAGGACTTGGATTGCTTGGGCTATACATTAATGAGAAAAATGTAGCATTGATCAACCAGACTCTGGAAAGTTTGACAGAGTACTGCCAAGGACCATGTCATGAAAATCAGGTATTGTACCTGGAGCAAATGGGAGATGTGGCTAGCTTGGTGCAAATTGAGAGGCTGACTTGGAACATTGAGAATTCCTGTTCATATTTTGGAATTCTTAAGTTTCAACTTGTAGTGTTAAGAAAAGAAACATACATGTGATTTTATGGGTGCATAGTATGACTGGAGGCCCTCCTACACTGAGGATTATGGCAGTGTTAGAAAGGCATGGAAATTTCCTATTAGGGAGAGGAGAATTATAGATAAACGCTGTTGCTGCATTATTACCATATTACAAATTTCCTTTTTGTGTGTGGGGATTCATGTGCACACAGGTGGGTGGCTCTAAATTAATCTTGAGTCATGGCAACTTCTTGGATAAGTCCCTGAAAGTTTTTCTACAACATTTTGGAAGTGGTTTGCCATTGCCCTCTACTTCCGAGGGCTGAGAGGGAGTGACTGGCCTCAAAAAATCTTGCTGCCTTTGTGTCTAAAGTAGAATTAGAACTTACAGTCTCGGGTTTCTTGCTTGTTTTTTTAACCACTACATCAATCCAAATTTCACTTGGTACTGCTTTTCAGAAGTTCCAAATTAACCCATAATTATTTTATTGTCCATAATCATACACATTAATTCATGCACATATTGACATTTATAATGATTATTTAGAAATGTCACTATAACACCTTCCCTACCTATACTGAATTGTGACTCAGGTGTTTGTTTTGTTGAAATTCCCTGGTCTTTCTTCAATAATATTTCAAATTACATTTTTCTCTATTCTATGGTAAAGAGTAACTTCAAATAAATCTGTAATTGCATTTATATTACATCTTAACTAAGCCAACAGTTTCCAAACTATTGCATAAACTGTGGAAAGCAAAAATAATCCAAATGCTCTAATAAAAATGTGAAATCAAAATTTTAAGATATGAAAGGAAAATTAATCTTCCCAGTTCTCCAATAGCAAATCAACAAAACAGAAGTAAAGTCATTAATTATGGCATTTATATGTTGAGTAGTCACATTTTCTTCCAACTGTTCTTTCTATAACAATATATATGGGGAAAACAATTATAAATATTGCATTCAATAGGTGGGGATAGGAAAAACTTCCCCTCCTAATTTTGACCTGTGGGTTATTTTTAATAAAATAATCATACTATATATTGTTGTTATCTTTTTCCACTACCTCGCTCTTCATGTAGAACTGCATTGCTACTCATGAGTCCAATGGTATTGATATAATTACAGCACTAATTCTCAATGACATCAACCCCCTGGGAAAAAAGAGGATGGATCTTGTATTAGAACTGAAGGTAAGTAGATACTTTAACAGTGGAAATGATCATTATTACAAGAGAAAACAAACATTTATGCTCAAAATGATTGTGCAAACTCTTAGTAACACCAAGAAATTCACTGAATGTCTTGGACAAGGTAGCATGTAGAGGAATTAAATTTGAATAAGACTTAAACTACACTAAATTAATTAAACATGACCTAATGTAAATTTGAAGTAATGTAGCTTAATTCATTTCTTGTATGTTTAATTAACTATTAAAATGCAGTCTCCAATTTATGAAATTGAAGGAACCAGGCTAATCATCACAATATATGCCATGAATCTGCTCTATCAGATGGGTTTGACACATGTCTTGTAACTGAAACTCTATAGAAAATGTAGTCATTGGGGAGCAGGCAATTTAGCTCTATAAATAGGAAACCAAACTGCAATAAAACAATCTTCATGTAGTGATACCTTATGGTGGGAACTGCAGTTTACAGAATCATAGGTTTTTAAGCATTGTAGTTCAAAGGACACTTACACAAATAACTCTTGCTAGAATTTGTTAGTCATAATCTAACTTATTTTCAATGTTGACTGCTGTGTGACATTTTCTTGTTTATATGCTGTTCAGTTCCCAAAGACTATAAGCAATATATAAATAACAAAAAATACAAACCAAAAAAAATAGAATATATAGGTCCTTCCTATGATAATGGACAAGACGGTGTGTGTGTGTGTGTGTGTCCAAAACTGTGATCAAATATAAACCTTCCTGTCCATTATCATAGGAAAGAAAAAATAATCATGGCAACAGTAGTGAGCTACTGCAGGGATGGAATTATGCAATTTGTATTTTTACAAAATAAGACTTTGTAAAATGACTTTAATTTACTGTGCAAAATATTGTGTTAGAATGAGGTCTGTTTCATAGCCTCTCAATATATTGGGTGTGCTGTACTGCCAGAGCCCTGGTTTGAATGTAAATTACTTTTCCTAAGTATTTAAAGAACACAGGTTTTTAGCAGTTGGTTTTGTCTTTATTGTACATACAGATACTTTTTAGACTCTTTCATTTGTTCTTTGTTGCTTTGTCATATGTCAAGTTTACTAAAATGCAGTAGGTAGCGTTCATATTCATCTGTACTTTCTTTAGCCTATTTTTGTTTTTTGTAATACATGGATATTTTAATCAGCTTACTTTCTTTAAAGTTCCTTTTTTGTTTTCCAGAATAATGCCTCAAAGTTACTCTTGGCTATAATGGAAAGTAGGCACGACAGTGAGAATGCAGAAAGGATCCTTTATAACATGAGACCAAAAGAACTGGTATGTTTCCAAGAATTTGCTTCCATTAATTTGAACAGCACGAAATTATCTTGTTGCCAGATGTGTGATTAAGAGCACACTATTTTGGATCTTATAAACTGAGGCCTCTCCTTAACTGAGCCCTATTATGCTTAGCAGTAAATTGAAAGAGCTTTCTTCTATATACACAGGTATATTTTAAGTTGGCTTAACTTGAGAGCTTAAGAAGCATTATTTTCCATTGCAGTCACAGTATCATTTTAACTGTGATCATCTGTACTGGCAATATAGTTCTATCATATCTTGTATGGTGGAGGTTTACAGGCAAAATTCAGGTCAAATAAAGAAGAGAAAATTTGTTTTATAAGGTAGAATTATATTTAACTATATAGAAATATATCTTGGCAACATGGTCGCAATTATATCCAGGATTCATTCTCACAGATAGATGGGAAGGACATTTTTATTGGGTTTTTTTTCCCCCATCAGCTTTTTGTGATCTTGAAAGATTTGCTCCAAGGGATAGGAGGACTTTCATGAGTACTGTGGGAGCCAATTCAAGGGATGAAAAAAGCAGTTCCTCTCTTTCTGGTCTGTTAGCCAGACTTCCCAGTGGATCAAAATGAAACAAAAGTATCCATGGATTGAAGGATTTTACTTTGTATGTTCAGTGTAAAAGAAAGAGTGAAAGAACCTGAAAGAAGCTGTGCTGAAATAATTAGCTTGTCCCATTTGTTTTCCTATAAAGGTGGTCCTTGACTCACAACCATTCCTTTAACAACTGTTTGAAGTTACAACAGCACTGAAAATAAATGACTTGCGGCCAATGCTTGCATAGCAACCCAAGGTCACATGATCAAAATATGAACACTTGGCAACCAACACGTATTTTCAATGGTTGCAGCATCCCAGGGCCAGGTGATCTTCCCAGCCAGCTTTAGACAAAACTCAGTGAAGGAAGCCGGGTTCACTTAATGACCTTCTGATTCACTTAACAACTATAGTGATTCTCTTAACATTGGCAATGGAAATTGTGGTCCAGTTATGGTTATAAGTCAAGGATTACCTGAAGTTAAGAATAATATGTCCAACAACACCTATGTTCAGTGTAGAAGTTTGGGAAGTTATGAAACTCTAGCATTTCACTTATGAAAACCAAATAGTGAGAAAGAAAGAAAGAAAGAAAGAAAGAAAGAAAGAAAGAAAGAAAGAAAGAAAGTGCTGAACTGTTATCATTCTGTTTTTTTATTCTGAGATTTATTTTACTTATTTTGATGGACCTCTTAATCAATATCTCTATGCTGATGATTTGTGTATGATTTATGTGTATGATTTAAAATAATACTTTATAAGAGAATGATTTGAAGGAGGCATTTAGATGTTTTTAAAAAACTGTCTTAAGTATTCTTTGGTCTTGCTTTAAACAAACAACAACATGCAAGCAAGGAATTCAAACCTATATAGTTATAGTAATTGCCTGCATCAAGGGTATGACAGAATATATTATTCAGCAATAAAGGTGTGGGCTGGAGATAAAGTTTAAGGCTTTATTTTTGGCGTTCATTCCACTGAGTCAGTTTATTTCTGATATAAATTATAGTTGTTTAAAAAACAACAGCAGTAATCTGAGCCAGTGATCCTCACCTTCAAAGGATAGAAGGAAATAAAAATGACTTCATATAAGTTTCATTTTCATATAAGTTTCACTTTCAGAATATCTGAAACAGAATGAAAATATGAATCAGCTCGAATACTTGGGTTTTCTTTTCCTATATACGTATTTTTCAAACTTGTGAAATGTGTTTCTCTTTCTCTACAGGTAGAAGTAATTAAAAAGGCCTATCAGCAAGGTGAGGTTGAATTTGAAGATGCAGAGAATGGTGAAGATCTTGCTGCATCTCCTAGAAATGTGGGGCATAATATTTACATATTAGCCCATCAGGTAAATTTTTATTTACACCTGAAGAATATAGCCCAAAGTTTAGAGCATTTGATTCATACCGTAGTACCCTGTTTCCCTGAAAATAAGACCTCCCCAGATAATAAGCCAAATCAGGCTTTTGAACGCATGTGCTAAAATAAGCCCTCCCAAAAAATAAGCCCTCCCCAAAACACAGCAGCAGTCATGAGGTGACCATGCTCGCCTCCTCCTCCATCTCAAAAATAATAAGACCTCCCCAAAAATAAGGCCAAGCACTTATTTTGGGGGTCAAAAGAAAATAAGACCCTGTTTTATTTTCGGGGAAACACGGTACATAGGCTACATACAGGACATAGATTTAAAAGACTGCTCTTCATAAACCAAACTGTTCCATGGGTATAACAGGGAGAAATATGGTAGTGTTCTCACCTTTATCATCTCGCATTACTACTTATCACATCCAGACATTTTCTTCTTCTTATAAGAAATTTCATTAAAAGGTGGTAACTTCTAGTTGAATTTCGCTGATCCTGAGTACAGGTAATCCTGAACTTACCACTGGTCAATTAGCAACTTTTCAAAATTACAATGGACCTGGAAAAAAATGACTTTATGATTCAGATTCAAAGTTTTGATATCTGGGCAGCCCCCCTCCCCCCCCACGGTCACATGATCATATTTTGGGTACTCAGCAACTGGCCTGCATTTACAGTCATTTGTATTGTCCTGCAGTCACATGAAAGTTTGCCGGAAGCCAAAGTTTATTTCCAGTTTCGAACAAAAAATATCCAATAGTGAAAAATGAGTTTGCTTTACGACCACTGCTGAAAAGTTGCAAAATTGGATGTGGTTCACATGATGATCTGCTTTACAGCCATCATGACTTACAACCAAAATTACAGTTTCAAGTTACAGTCATAAATTGAAAATTACCTGTAACTAATTTGGGTCAGACTTAATTCATAGTTGTACGGGAGATTGCCATCGATTAAAAGGACTAGAAATTAGACTAGAAAAGAGGAAAAATCCCCAGAAAACAATGCTGGGTACAATTTGCAACATTCCCAGAAAAAATTCATGGATATACTCTGAAGGGCTGAAACACCGTTCCTGAGCTCCTAATTACAATTTTGCCCTTGTTCAGCCTAAAAATATGAATCCCACTTAAGTACGATACCAAGTTTCTTTATTTATTCATAAGATTTAGATCAAGCATCACTTTCAACAGCTCAAGTTGTATCTTCTTGTTTAATCCCATGACATAATACGATGCATTGCCCATTCTTTAAAGATGTTAAAACACGAACCGGCATACCATTTTCTTTTCTTAGAGAGATGCTGTCTCCTATAAATGTTCTTCCTTTGTAATTTTTCATGCAACTAAAAACTTTTTTTCCAGTGCAAGTTAAATCTCAAAGAAATATGACACTGGTAAAAGATGAAAGATGCAACGTTCTGTTTATCAGTGGGTATAGATCAATTAGTTATGGCTGCTGTACAATAGTGCTATATATTTCCAGCACAATCAGTTTAATAACTCCCAAGTTCAGTTCCAGATTAAAGTGTGAATGTTTGGCCTTAGATGAATTATTGTACTTTTTAAAAAAAATCAGCTCAGCCAGAGTTGGAAAATTCATTTATAGCAGGGGTGTCAAACTCGTTTTCATTGAGGGCTGCATCAACGTTGCGTTTGATCTCATGGGGCTGGGCTGGGCGTGGCCAGGGTGGGCGTGGCCAGCTCGATATCACTTGTGTCAGTGGTGGCCTGAGAGCTCTGCCAGAGAAAATGGGTTCCCAAGCTCTGTTTTCAGCTGCGACAGTTTCCTGCAGCCCTCTGCCGGTGAAAACAGAGCTTAGGAGGGGCACGTGCGGCCCTCCCAGGCTCCATTTTTGCTGGCAGAGACACCACGGGCCGGTCCTTCACTGTTTCCAGGGTGGCCCCGTGGGTCAGCTCTAAGCACCCCAGAATCCGGATTCTCAGGCCTTGATTTATAGTTTAAGATCATCTTTAACATTTGATATGTATGGGATGTGATTGCATATTATTATTGAGGGAAATTCATGACTAGCAATATTACTTACTCCTAATACTTACAGCCAGGACCCCTGATGCATATATGGCCCAAGCAGACATAAATATGGCCATAAATAGTATTTGATTTAATCAATAAATATAGGTCAATGTTTATCCAATTGCTCTGTGAATCTATTTCACCCTTAGTTTTGCATCAAAACAAGTGACTTAGAATTCATGGATCTTTATTATATTTTTTGCCAATTAATGGCAGTTAATTTTATTATGTTTCTTCTTATTTAGCATTGATTAGTAATTTTTATTTCCCAACTTCTCAGAAAGTTATAAAATTGTGCATGTATAGATATTTATTTAGAATTATCCTAAAAATGTGAATTCTAGGTGTAGTTATAAAACAAAAGAGAGATATCACCATCTCCAGAACTTAAAATATATTATTCACTTATAGAGGCTAACAAAAGCTAAGTGAATAATATATTTTAAGTTCCGGAGATCGTGATGTCTCTCTTTTTTTATATTTATTTAGATATTCCAACTCCCCACACTAAAAACGAAAAATCAGTAGCAAAGCTCTATGTCACAATTGTTTTTATTAAAGAAAACTAAACAATCTTGTATTTTTCCTCTCATGTTTTTAGAAATAGAATTCTAAGGAAAAAGATTGACAGATTTTCAGATACAAAATCCACTGGTGTGAAATTATTTCAGCTGTTAAGTTTCCGTCTGCCACGTAGTTGTTAAGGCACAGAAACTACGGTATGTTAGAAACTAAGAGGTGGTAAGAACACCTGCCTGCAAAAGCCTCCAAAACTTAGTTCCATTTTGGATAGTATATCTACCTTCTTTCCAGAGTATATTGACCCACTTACCGTATGTTTTTGCATTCTTTTTTAGCAAAGAATTCTTTAAAGGCATTCTGAAGAGCTGCAATATATTCAGAACTCATTAAGATAAGGATTATTACTACTTCTGGGATAAAGTTAGTAGAATTTTGCTTTCAGTGTCATCATCATCATCATCTTGAAATACTTGGACAGTAACCAATTATAACCTTTTAGTGTTTTGCTAAAATTCCAGTCTTGCTCTTTTAGACACAGTTAATGAAGAAGCTTCCTGCATCTAATTAGGCTATTGAATATTGGGGAATAATAGGTTCCCCTTGAGTCCATCTCTAAGTTTAAAATAGGCAAGCATCTAATTATCTTTCCTATGTTATGTTTTGTCCTTGGAGGAAAAGAGCTACTCTTGAAAAAGTTGGGGACAGGATGCACTCTTAATAGCAGTTGACATTTCATCAGCACTGGTTTTTATGAAACCTCTTGTTAACCCATTAGGGCTAATAGTCCCCTTGAAAATGGTTGGATGTTTCTAATAGTTGTGTTAGAACTCTCCCGTGACTCCCATGCAATACGACTTACAATAACAGCCTTTCTGATCTCACGGCTTGGTGTGCAACTCTTAAGATCTGATCCCTTGTAAGGACTACCTGTGAAAACTGATGTATCCCAAACTTTGCAAATTTTACCTTTTCCCATATCTTTGAAAAGATGTAGTGGCCAAAATTAATTATTCTACTTAAAGACGAGGGAAAGTAAAACTAATCTACCACTTTAAGCTGTTATTAAAGTTGGTGAATAAAGCAGGACTTCACACAACCAAACTTTTCAGCTTGCTTCTCTAGATTAGTCTTCTTCGACTTGGCTTACTTGAGTTACAGTACATTGGGACTCCAGTTCTTTCCATCCCACAATGTAGAAAGAAAGGAAGAATCATTATGATTGCCATCATTTTATCTTCTAGTGGTTTTAATAGAATTTGGATTGTTGTGAGCCACCCATAAGTGTTGAGAATTGAGCAGTATTATCCTATCCCACTGACACATCACATACTACAAAGGTTTGAAGTCTTTATTGAGGCTTCACCAGCCCTAAATAGTATTCCCAGAAATACCCCACACAGGAACCAGAGCAAGATCCAATGAGTCCAATTTTCCCAAGATAGGGAAACACAGAGCAAGTCTAGCAAAGATAGGTCCACGGTCCAAAACACAAATCCCACAACCCAAAATCCTAGTCCAGTGAAGACAAACCTATGGCACGTGTGCCACAGTTGGCACATGTCGCCATATCTGAGGGCACGCGAGGCATAGCCGTCAGTTCCAGTGCTCATGCGTGTGCTGGACAGCTGATTGTCGGCCTTCCAGAAGACAAGGGGGAGGGTGAAAAACACCACAATGGGCCAACCACAAGTTCGTGACCCCCTGTGATCCCTCTCTGCTTTTGGCACACAATGGCAAAAAGGTTAGCCATCACTTTCCTAGTCCAAGGTTCACAAGGCAAAGTCCAAAGTCCAGAAACAGAGTCAAGGGAAAGGTTCCAAGGCAAGGTACACACTATCTGAACAAATGGACAATCTGAAATGGAAGAATTGGTCTCAACATTGCTCTGCTCTGCATGCAGGGATAAATAGCTGCCAGCTGGTGCAACTCATTAGGAGGGGCGAGGCTGCCTCCTTGTGAGTAGCCTCACTGACCTCTGTTGTGCCTCTCTCCTCTTGGCCCTGCGCATCGTAGGATCTGGAGGAAGAGGCAGTTCCTCCTCCATCCCTGCTCATTGGTTGTAGCTGTGCCCCATCTCCACCCTCTGCTTCGGATTGGTCTTCCTAGCTTCTTGGTTGCAAGTGAGAGAGAAATGATTGAAGCCTGGGAAATGGATCCCTTGTCAGTCAATAGAAGTGCTGATTTACCACCAGCTTACCAGGTACTTAGGCTGCAGTGGCACAAGCAAACATCAATTAACGACATAATAGCCAGCCATCAACCCCCTATTGACAACTAAAAGCCACACACAATCAAGCACCGTATAAATACAACATGCAGAACAATCAAAGGCATACATTCTGGAGAAAGAGAAGGATGAGCCTGAAAGCTTGGAAGAATAAACCTTTGGCCCTGGTGACCAACTCAGATTGGATCCTGCAACATTATCCTGAGACATGTGTTAGATCGCGCAGGAGTAAAGACACGAGTCGAGTGACAGTCAGCTCTCGGTTTATTGGCATAGATATCAAGTGAA
>JANHFT010001693.1:21705-37406 GCA_032467955.1 Pseudoxenodon macrops
ATCATTGGGATGGTGTGGGGTGGAAATGTACAGCTGAGTGTCATCAGCGTACAGATGGTATTGCACCCCAAATCCACAGATAATATGTGACCCTTGAAGCCACTTCTGCCTATGACTGTTGAAAGTCACAATTTCTCACCATTCAGGGGTGGAAATGAGTAGACACTATAGTCAGCAATCTGCGGCTTTGGAACCATATGTGGCTCTTTCATCCCTATGTTGTGGCTTCCTGTCACCAGTCAGCTCCACAATTGATAGGGCTTTTGATTAGGACAGGTAGAGGAAAAAGGACGCCATGCTAGAAGACGACTCTATGCTGGGGGAACCGGACTTCTGGTCAGTTCCAGAATTGAATGGGGGGCTTCCGGTTAGGACCTTTGTGGCTCTTTCAGTGTTTAAGGTTGCTGACCTTTGCTATAGTAGTGGAACGCCCAAAATGAACTTAATTATGAAACAGAACCTGGGCTTCCAATTGTTCCCCTAGAAACCAATCCATATACAACAGCCTTATTTTATAGCTTCATCATCTTTATATTCAGGTCTCATGTTTCAGTCTTCATACCTTCTCTAAAAAAATCCCCACACTTGTTCTAGAAATTGAAAGTAATCTGCACGGTGTTCTCTTTCATCTGCAGCAGGATAAAAAATGCTGTTATCCAGAGTACTTCAGTTACATGCTAAAATTGGCAGAATTTTTTCTGAAGGAGGCAGCTATAATCTCTCTCCCTCTCCCTCTCCCTCTCTCTCTCTCCCTCTCCCTCTCTGAATGTGGACACTAACTAAATAAGGAGAGGGCTTATTCTGAGTGGATACAAGAGTGTAAATGCAATAATTGAAGTTTTCCTAACTTTTACCTAATCACAGCTCAAAAGGCCTAGCATCGTGGAAGGGTTTTCTCTGCCCTGTCCTCATGATACAGATTTTGTCTTATTTCCAGTCCATGAAGGTTCTTTTTTTTTTTTTTGGTAGTGGCACCATTTTTCAAGTAATATTTTAATCATTTTCAGCTTCAATGCGTACAAAACCTGTTAGCCCTGATCACCCATTATTTTGTAGGAACTGAGATGATAGGAAATGGAAGCAGTAGAAGTAGGTTAGGGATTAGCAGTGGGGATAGCACATTTTAGGCTGGCATAGTGTTGCTCTGATATTCCAATATTGTGCATTGCACATCAATCTCCTGATTTTTAACCTGGTCTCTTAACCATTAAACCGAACTGACCAGCCTTAACTGCAAATCCATTACTCTAATAAGGAAATCATTTGATAGCCAGTTTGCTTCCTTACCTTTCTGGTGATGGCGTATGCAGATTAATCAACTGCAAAAATATAGAGTGTAGAAACACAAAGTGGCCCAACTGATGCCATCTGACTTAGAGAAACATCACTGAACGTTTCCAGAAATTAGGCCTATAGTAGTTGTTCTTTAAAAAGAGGATCTGAATACAAAGTAAGGAGAAATGTTCTTCCAAATAATCCCACCATCCTTGCTTGCTTACTTGATAGATTCTTCTGAATATTCAGAAGATAAATAGTTGTAAGGAGCAGTCTCCCTTTCACTATAAGTATGGGGATTACCTGTGAGTAGAATATTATATAGGGATTCTGGAGGCCTTCATATATGTGACTTTATGTGGGAAGGCTCAGTTCATCTACAAGTTTGCACTGTATGCATCCATGCTTTAAAGTGGGACTATGTGATGCCTTTGATGGTGAAAAGAATTGACTAGTCTCATGTTTTTCCTTTAAACAATGCTTAAATAGTGCTATTATCACATATAGCATATTAATCTTATCTTTTTTTCCTGCCTGCAAAAAAACATGGTAGCATTCTTTATTGAGGCCACGGTACATTTCAGAGACAGTTTAATTTTTATCGTAATCTATTATTTCCTGTCAACTGTCCATTAGCTGGCAGTGAGGCATCGCGTACTGGTGCCACCGGATACTGCCTGCCTGCCTGCTAGGGTGGTCCTGAAATAAAAAAAAACCAAACCAAAGTCAGGCCCAGGTGACATGCCGATTGGTCAGTTTTTGGTCACAATCCAAAAACTGACTGATCTTCAGCCATCTCCATCAAAATGCAGACATGACCGGGATGCTGTGTTTGATTGTGCAAGATGGCATTCCTCAATCTGCAAAGTGGACCCTGCTTCTACAGGAATAACAGATGATGATGATGATAAAGAAGAAGGAGAAGGAGAATTATTCATTAGTAGCTCCAGCAGGGAAAAACTGTAATTTCCATGGTCCTATAGATGATTTAGGAAGAAATGATGGCAATCTTGACTTGAGATTTACTGCATATCCTTGATGTATCTATAATGGGCCCTAATGCAAGAAGCCTCTTCAATTTTTTAAAAACGTAATTACAAATATTTCCTCTACAGATGTATTAACATTATTAAAATACTTGTGGTAGTGCAAATTCAATTCATCTTCTCCCATGCATTTTAGGGAGAGAAGAATAGGAAAGTAAGATACTTCCTCCTCCTCCTCCTTTTAGAAAACGAAAGTCTAAAGTTTTAGTGTAGAAAACTAAACTAATGCTCATGCATTTCTTTTTCTTCCTATTAAGCAGTGGACATATTTGCTACTTGATTTTCTATTGGTTTGCTGTATCCCTATGGCTTTGCTATCATTTTGCAGCTGTTTCTAATTGCTACAGGAGAGGATAAAAAATAACTGCATTTCTATGCAATCCCAATTTGTTTTTCCCTTAAGAAACACCCTGCTAATACAAGAAATGATTTTCTTATGCCTGTGAGCTGCTATCCCTTAAGAGTTGAGGAAAGTATCACTAAATTCATTCCTCTTCATTGACTTCTGTGTGGTAGAAGTTTTTGCCCACAAATGGAAAAGCCTTAATGCATTTCAAGTTTACTCTGAGTATTAGTACACTTCCATAATTATACAGGATATGGCTTTACTGGTTATAATTCTAAACATCCAAGCAATGGAGAGAAAAGATTTTTGTTCTGAGGATTAAACCAGACAACTATTGTTTTATAGTCCAGTCTCACAGGAACACATTATTACAAAGTAATGGAATTATCTGATCATTTAGATTAAGAAGCCACTTTGTGGACAATAAGCAAATGATACATCTGCAGTTTAGATCTGCATTCTCCTCACTAAATATAGCAGGAAGATTAAAGAGATATGAAATTTACAATGCTTGACCCTCAGTCCAAGCACATTTATGTAAAAATGACAAACTTGTATTTATGATTTTCCAGACATTCTATATGTAATGTCATTATCTGAAATTCAGTGATGTCAGATAATATTTGCCTTGTATAGCTTTATAGCCGTTATATGGTTAGAGAAAACCTGCGATTTTAAAGGCAATATATTTTAAAAATGAGCTTTAAAATAGTCTTTAGAGAATGACAGTTGACTGACTAAAAATCATAGTGTATCAAGGATGTTTGTACAATATGGCCTTGACTTATTGAGGATGTATGTATCTAAAGAAATTACTTCATTTGGTTTAGATGCTGTCTAATTCCAAATTGATTCTGGGTGGTTCATAATTTAGCAAACAATAAAAACATAGTTTCTATAGACAAGTAAATAGACAAGAGGGGATACATATATTGATACATAGTACAATTGACAACATGTTTATAGTCGGTGCATAATTATTAATGAAAATTCTGTTTTTGTTTACAGTATTTAGGCAATTTGAAAGAATCTTTTTAAAGAAATAGCTAAATCCATAGGAATATAAAATGAATCAGCCTTTTGGCTTATTCCTATGGCCTATCCATTCGAGAAGTCTATTACCTACCAACAAGCTACATTCAGGAAGCTCACAAGGATGGTCAGCTCAGCACTAACTCTTTTCCACTGCTGCTGTTTAACAGGGGGGATTTAAGGCAATTTACTTAGCTCAGACCAGAGATTGGAGAACAGAGGTAAGAAAACTATTTGATAATAGCTTTGATGCAGAGGTGGGTTCCTACTGGTTCTAACTGGTTCTTTAGAACCATTAGTAACTCGGCGATGATGTCTCGGAGCCAGTTCCTTTGGTGTCTTCATGGGCGGCGCCATTTTGGATTTTGCTTCTGCACATGCGCAGAAGCTATTTTTTGATTGCTGCGCAGCGCGCTCTAGGCGCAACCCTGAGCAAACCTGCAGCAAAAAGAACCAGAACCCACCCCTGCTTTGATGATGATGAACCGTGGTGACTCAGTGGTTAGAGTGCAGTACTGCAGGCTATTTCTGCTGCCTGCTAGCTACCTGCAATTTGGCAGTTCAAATCTCACCAGGCTCAAAGTTGACTTAGCCTTCCATCCTTCTGAGGTGAGTAAAATGAGGACTCAAATAGTTGGGGACTCTGTAAACTGCTTAGAGGGAACTGCAAGGCACTGTAAAGTGGTATATAAGTCTAAGTGCTATTGCAATTTGTCATGCAGCAAGTCAGATTTGACCCAATAGTAACTTTAAAAAATCAGTGAGCAACTGAAGAGATTTGGAAAGATATTTGTGATAGGTGCTGTTGACAAGGAATAGAAAGAACAAGCTGTTCAAGTCTCTGTGGAAGACCCCATTGTCTTTCCTGAACCTAAATTACATAATGGAATGTGTGGATGACCTTGGGGAATGAGGGGAAGAAATGCTGCCTAGGAAACAATCAAACAAGACAGGTAAGAGCCTCCAGTGGCTTTTAGCAATCATAAAAAGAAACCTAGAAAAGACCTGCCTTAATGGACCAAGCAGTTAAAAGTGGCAACAGGAAGTTTGTATTTTCAGACTTTCAAGATTGATGTCAACCCTTTCAGGTAAACCAGTCAAGAAGCACAATTAGATAAAGTGGTTCTACTTTATTGTAAGACTACATTTAAAGAATCCAATAAATTCTAAATATTCTTTCTGGTTGTAGAAGTTGTAATTTGAGATCCATTGTTATTCTTGCTGTAGAAATTAAAACATTCTCTCATTGTTTAGGCAATATAGGAGCCTCTAATTCATTTCTCAGCATCTCCATATCAAATTGTTTTATTGATAACAAATATCTTTCAAACCAATAGGTGCGGTATTTTTAAGTTTCAAAGGGTTTAACAAGTATTCTAGTATCTCAGGTGATATATATCTTAATAAGTGATCTTGGTTTTATAATTGTGTTTTGAATTCTCAAAGTTCCTCCTTTTTGATATCACTTTTTATCCCTCCATATTACCTTCCAGTTATCAAAGCTAGTAATGGCAACATTCTATTCATGTCAGCATGCTGGTTGGGTTTCTAAACCTTTTCACTTGAAGATCATGATTCATACTCATCACTCTGAGGTAGAAGGGATTTTCCAGTTACTTTTAAAAAATGGAGGATTGTCTCTTGGCTTGACACCATCTGAGTCATTTTCCTTGACGGATTGATCTTTTCCCCTCTTGTCTTTCATAGTCACCATTCATACTTCTTTCACTACTTTTATTCCCTCTCTTTCATTCTCATCCCAGTGTCTCAAACACTTCCATTAATCCATTCTTTAATGAACATTTTGAGTTAAAAGATTTTTGGCTAAAATCTACTTTAATATGCCAAAACCAGGGGTGGGTTCTAAATTTTTTTACTACCATTTCTGTGGGCATGGCTTGTTTTGTGGATGTGGTTTGATGTTCATGTGACTGAGTGGGCGTGGCCAACTTGACATCACTCACACCCACTTACATGAGCCCCCACTAAGCCACACCCACAGGAAAAGATAGGAAATTTTTTTCTCCTTTAGTGGCCCTGCCCCATCCGCTGCCCCACCTGTCACCCCCAAATTGTGCCACACTGCAAGGCACGCATCTTACTGGAGATTGCCAGCTCCATCGCGACTCTCACCCATTGCATGCAGTAGTTACCATCTCCCCGAAGGGCCGTGGGTGTCTATGGGAGATGCTGGCTGGTGGGGAGAGGGCAGCCGACCCAGCAACCTTTGTAGCTATGCAGCTGCAAAGCTTGCCGGGCTGTCTCCCCCTCTCCCTGCTGCGGTTGCAACACCAGCAGCTTTGGGAGGCGCTGGCCGGCAGGGAGAGGGGAGATGGCCTTTGTAGTTTCTATCGCATCCAGGTAAAAGCCCTCTGAGGATGTGCAGGAGGCTTTGCGCATGTGCACAGGGCAATTTTTAAAGGTAATTTCAACCCAGAGGACAGGTTCAGGGGTGTGGCCAGCTGACCATTGCTGCTGGCTCAGCAAGTGGGGGCAAATTTATTCTAACAGTTCTATAGAACCAGTCCGAACCAGCAGGAATCCACCTCTGGCCAGAACTCATTCCAGCTCCATAAAGAGGGGGAGGGAGAGAGGGGGGGGAAGAGGGAAGAGAGAGACAGAGAGAGAGAGAGAGAGAGAGAGAGCAGGGGAAGCAATAAAACTGAGCAGCTGAAATTTTTTGCTGGTACCATTTTAAAAAACTGGTGGCTGTGAATTCAATTCTCAATGCTGCCAAAACTGTTTCCCAATTTAGAAGGCAGTAAAATGGTCACGATACTGGAACAAATAATAAGAGGTTCTTAAGTGTAGGCTCATAAAGAACTGGAATATACTGAACTATAATTCAACATGCAGAATCAAATCTTCGTATTCAATAGGAAGTTTTGAGCAGCCTCTTATTCTCTTGAGAGAACAATTCCTGACTTCAGAGCACAAGGAGAAGTCTTGGCTGACCAGGCAGTATTGCTTTGTTGGGCTCCACTGAACTGGAATAACGATGCAAGGACACTCGCAATGTTATGTTTCACTGCCAATAGAATTCATAACTTCACATCTGGAAAGCTGACTTTACAGCAACATCTTCTCTGGAAGGCCAAATACAGTACAATCATTTGGTTTAGCAATGATACTTTCATGCTATATTAATGCTGAATGCAAAATCTGCATCAATTTGCATCAATCCATACAGCTACATATATAGGACAGGAATTCAGCACGATCAACCCAACCAAAATTAAAATACCTTCATTGCTAGAAGGACCAGCCATACTGTTTAACAACAGAACTGTTGTTACAACATACCAACCTCAAGTTACGACCCAATTGAGCCCAAAATTTATGTTGCTAAGTGAAACGTTTGTTATGTGAGTTTCCCCCATTTTGCGATTTTTCTTGCCACGGTTGTTAAGTGAATCATTCAATTTCTTAAGTTAGTAACATGGATGTTAAGTGAATCTGACTTCCCCCATTGACTTTGCTTGTCAGAAGGTTGCAAAAGCTGATCACGTGACCCCAGGATACTGCAACCGTCATAAATATGAACCAGTTGCCAAGCAACTGGATTTTGATCATGTGACTATGGGGACACTTCAGCAGTTATAAGTATGAAAATGGTCATAAATAATTTTTTCCAGTGTCATTGTAATTTTGAACGGTCACTAAATGAACTGTTGCAAGTTGAGGACTACCTATATAGATTTCCTAAATGTCAAAAGGGAAAGAGCTGTTCTGATGTTCAAAGGAACTTGAATTGAGGGAATAGGAAGAGACATTAACCTGCCTGAATTTATTAGATGGGCATATATTATTAAAAGTAGGCAGCCCATCCAAGCCCTAATCTAGGAAGGCCTTTAAAAATAATAACATATGATTCATGGCTGGATGTCACCTTCATTCTATCCTGGCTTGCTGCAACAAAACTAGTATCCATGCAAATTAAATTGCCTGGGTCAGAGGTGAGTTTCTGCCGGTTCGGTTCTATAGAGCCGTTAGCGGAGATTTGCCTCTGCTTGCCAAACTGGCAGCAATGGCCGAATGGCCATGCCCCTGAGCCAGTCCTCTGAGAGGAAATCGGTTCTCCCAGTGGAAATTGCCTCAAAAATACCCCTGTGCACATGCGCAAAACCTCCTGTGCATGCGCAGAGGGTTATTTTTGAGGTAATACCCAGATTCAACAAGGGGGCGCGCAAAACATGCACTTCCGTCACAACCTGAACCAGTAGGAAAGGTAAGTAGAACCCACCCCTGGCCTGGGTCATATGTTCTTAGCCATCTCTGTAAAGTGTCTCAATGAACAAGATAATGTTTGACAGGTGCACCAATCCTACAAACTGAAAAGTCTCTCAGAAATTTCAGGAATCCTTTCGCTAGACATTTAATCATGTGCTATATTGCAGTGTTACATACACGAAACCTTCTAGAAGCTTCTACAAAACTGTGTCTGACAGCAAAAGCTCTGATAGCAGGGCAGTTGCATTCTCTGTCTATTGCAGAAAAAAACTGGACAGATTGTTGAGGGAAGCTACTATTTCCTCAAAGATAAACCCCAGTGGGATAGAATTATGAAGTCTCTTTCATAGAACCCCATTAATCATCTTGACAATAAGCAGGTCAGCAGCAGGAAAGTGTGGCATTACTTATCATACATCCAAATATGAGTAAAGAAAAATAATACTGAAACTCTGTCCGTAGTTCGGTATTCAATACCATCCAACCTGCTTTTTCCCCAATAAATTCTGCTAAACAGTATTTCTGAAAGTTGGATTCATATAGGGTGGTTTTTTTTCAATAAAATAAAATAAAATTAGGAGAAAGATATGCTTATGCCAGAAATATTTTTGCTAGGAATGGAAGTCAAACGATTTGATGCAAATACTGGACTGCAAAAAGCCAATCATTTTCTGGCATCTGAAAAAGTAACTTGACTAATTCTGGGAACTTGCACCTGCTCACAACTGTTCAAAGTGCAACTAAAAAGAGCTTGGAGTGTGAATGCATATGCAGCTGCTTCAGAATCTGTGTAGCTCTATACAGGTTGAAGGGTTTTCTTTAGTGTATTAATAACCAGAAACTATATTAAACCAAAGTCACAAAAATCATCCTGATAGAAATAACTGGAAATGGATTACAAAATGTTTCATTTAGCTATATTCTTCATCAAAGCAAAAATGATTCTAAATAAAAGTATTTTATAACTTTCCCTCTCTTTTTTGATGACAATTTTAGAGCATCCTAGACCAAGCCAAGTTCAAAAACGCTAGAGAATTCCTGGAAGCCTGGCACTCAGATAAATCAGCGTGGTGGGATTCAAGAAATTTTACTACCAGTTCTGTGGGCATGGCTTTGTGGGCATGGCATGGAAAGTATACTTTAAAATCTCCATTCCCACCCCACTCTAGGGAAAGGTTACTGCAAAATCCCCATTCCCTTCTGATTATCTTGGACTCAGGAGGCAGAGAATAGATGGGGTTGGGCCAGTCAGAGATGGTATTTACCGGTTCTCCAAACTACTCAAAATTTCTGCTACCGGTTCCCTAGCACTGATCAGAACCTGCTGAATACCACCTCTGCAACAGACACTTAAAGATAAATGACATCTACATACCGTTCAAAGGAGATAACCAAAAAGAAAATAAAAAGATCAAAACACCTCTTCACCAGCAATCAACACCCAGATGAGCAGAGATTAACAGCAAGACCAACATCATTAATACTAGATGAACAAACAAGAAATAAACAATATCCCAATCAAGAAACTACCAAAGTCCATTCCCTTCTTTCATTGATGATATTACCTACTATGGTAATGAGATGTCTGCCAGAAAACAACCAACTCAGAGTCCCAAAGTCCCTTTTCAAGAGGCAACTGGACTTTCTGGGTTTTCTTTGAAGACGCATCTCTGTAGAGCTGAAGAAGTTTCTTGGATGAGAAGCTAAACATCTTTAAAGAAAAATGAGAAAGTCCAATTTCCTCTTTAAAAAGCAACTTTAGGAAAACAATAGAATAGAATAACAGAATTGGAAAGGACCTTGGAGGTCTTCAAGTCCAACTCCCTGCTTAGGCAGGAAACCCTATACTGTTTCAGACAAACGGTTGTCCAATCTCTTCTTAAAAACTTCCAGTGTTGAAGCATTCACACCTTCTGGAGGCAAGTTGTTTCACTGATTAATTGTTCTAACTGTCAGGAAATTTCTCCTTAGTTCTATATTGCTTCTCTCCTTGATTAGTTTCTACCTATTACTTCTTGTCCTGCCCTCAGGTGCTTTGGAGAATAGATTGACTTCCTCTTCTTTGTGGCAGCCCCTGAGATATTGGAAAACTGCTATCATGTCACCCTGAGTCTTTCATATATACCCAAATCCAGAAACTGTTCTTTATATGTTTTAGCCTCCAGTCCCCTAATCATTTTTGTTGCTCTTCTCTGCATTCTTTCTAAAGTCTCAACATCTTTTTACATCGTGGCAACCAAAGCTGGATGCAGTATTCCAAGTGTGGCCTTACCAAGACATTATAAAGTGGTATTAACACATCACATGATCTGGATCTGGATGATTTAGAATCTCCATTGGCAACCAACTCAAAGAACATAAGAGATCCCATAGTTAATAAGGGGCCAGGGAAGCTAACATCTTAACAGGCATTTCTACTATTCAAGAGCATAGTATAAGCAGAGCCCCTATAGGGAGGAAAGATACCATATCTAATATAGAACTTATTGTCAATTAAGGAAGACATGGCAAGCATATGTATATCATATAAAATAAAAAAGTTTAAATTCATGTGTCTCATCCACAGTCTTTGCTAGCTTCTTAGAGGAAAATTCTGAGTGAATTTCAGATCAATAATACTGTTTTGTCACTGATTTTACCAAGTGGGTAATGTTAAAAAAAAAAAGCAAAGTGAATCAATAACTAATTACAGGAGCTCTGCACACAATGATGAAGAATTCTTCTACTGTCTTTAACTTCCATGGTTACATGACATTTAATAAGCAGCAAACCATTCTGAACATAGAGAACAGTTTTTTATACTGTTCTTTCAAAAAGAGTTATAACAAACTTGATGATAACACAGATTACCTCTATCTAGTTGAATATTTTGTTGTTGCTGTTCTTGAGAAGAACAAAATTTAAGCAGTGACACAATTGCAATTTTGTTGGCTCTGGGCAAAAATCCCAATCATTTGAAACCCATGCAGATGAATAGAGATGATCTGTCGATGATTGCTGTGCTCATAAACATACTGTATCTATTGAAATATTTGCTAGATTAGGAACTCAGGTTGATTAGACCAGAATTCAAGAACCATGTCACTTGATGCAGTTTATTTTTAATAAATACTTATTAAAGCCCTACAAGGTAGTCCAGAAAAAAGCACAACCATGAACATTAGCTTTAACTTTTACTGTAAAGTTACATCAACAGAATCTTGCAAGTCTGCAAGTACTTCTCCCATCCCTCATTTTTACTCTCCTGAGTAAATTAGGAAGGGTTCTTTCTGAGAACTTTGACCACCTCTCCTTCATCAGACTCAAGTTTCTTTTATCGGACTATTGTCTTCCTGTCTCCAAGGTCATTTCCACATACCATTACATCATATAATTTACATAGATGTAACGTGTAGTAATAACACAGTGAAAATAAGACTATCAGATCTTGGCATGAAGAATGTATATAACCGCTAGACAGCAACAAAGAGATGCAGAACACCTTTCACTCTTTGCTCACATCCTGTGAGTGTATAGATTTTTTTGTGCCAAGACCTGGTAGCCCTAGAAACATCAGCAAATTAATCGACAATGTCTCTTTCCTACTTGTTATGTCATGAAATTGCTTTACTGTGCCTTTCTTCTAGAATTACCCTTTACCAATATCACAGCCTTGGCTGAACAGGCATCTTCAGATGAAAGAAAGAACCAAGGTAAGACAAAGTCAGATACACTTTGTCCTGGTTCTAATAATAATGATGAGATGACATCAGAGCCTACCGCTTCTGATCTTTGCTCATAGGATTCAGACTTTGAATAGTCTCATTGCCTCCCCTCCCCCATGGGAATGCTTCCATATTCATGAAACAGATAGAAAGCAGGGAGATAGTGGACTGCTTGGCTGCACAGAGAAACATAGCAAGGAAGGTCCGTTATAAAGCAGCCTGGTGCGAGAAGTCAGCATGGAGTACTGCCAACTGTATTCCCCTAATATTCATGTTTAAAATTCCACACATGCATAGCCTCAAGTTGCAATCAGTCTTCACAACGGCTCAGCTGTATATGCTATGTATTCTTTGGATTCATGTCACAGAGGTTCTTATTGTATTTAGTCCTTACCAAGGCACTTGCTTAAAAAACTCAACCTTCACCTGACATTTCCACTGACCGACTTGTTTTCTGAAATTTTGCATTTAAATCTTGATGCTGATATAAACTTTAGGTTAGCCATGGAGATGTTTTTTGAGTTTTTGAAATCCAGAATGTAAGTTGGAAAGTCTCTTTTTCTCCTAGCAGCACATTTTACTCCTGTTGATACTTGGTTATAAAAATATTACTGCCTATATTAAATCTATTCATTCCTAATTTGGTCAGATACTTTTTGTATTCCTCACACCAAGCCCCTGGATCTTTATTTTGCATAGTGCTGCACAAAAGTTTCAGATATTGGGTGAAGTAAAGTATTCTTCTTAACATAGTTTGTCTTCTGTATTCCCATCCTGTGCCCAAATAATTCATAAAACATACAAAATGCTGCCCATGTTCCTTTTAGGCATAGACCCAAATAAAGCCTAAGGAGATCTAATTATCTTGTTAGAAGGAGGCTGGGGGCAGTGGAAATAAGGGCAAGCATAATAAAATTACTATTTGAACTTAGCGAAATTTCCCCCATTATCTAGTAGTAAGTAGCTTCTCTAGAGATTCCGTAGCTTAGTGGTGAGATTTTAACTGTGACTTGAAATCCGTTAATTCCAAAGTCCCAAATTATACAGTCATGAAATGCTGTTTTTCATTCCACTTCAATTAAACTACTTCCAAATGCTCTGCAGATGTGTTTCTGAATTCTATTATTTATTAATGCTTCCAGATTTGATATTCCTGCAAATGAGAGAGCTCACATGTGCAAAAATACGTGCATCTGTAAAGCAAAACAAACCCCCATGCATTCAACTTCTTTCAGCAACAACGTGAATGTCTCACGAATGTATTTGCCTCAGCCTAAGACACAAAGTTCTGTAATAATCTCAGAACTGACAATTTCTTGAGATGATCAAAAGAACAAATAAAGAGCTGTATATTAGGGGCTAGAAGCTGAACATTCCAGAGATATTCTCCACCCACAATCCTCATGACAGCAAGTAATTCCATTGGGGCCTAGGAAAGACGCAATGCATGTCACATCTTATTCAGAATTCAGAATTCCACTGTCTATTCATGGTCATGGATCATCAGGAAGATCATCAATCATCTAACAGTTCCATAGAGGACAGCAGCGATTGATGTGAATGTCAAAAAGAGTCAAAATGATGGCCATGATCTAGTAATTAATGTCCCACCCCTTTGTACTGTAACATCGATATACGTTCAAAAAGGGGCAAGATTTCTATTATACAATTATAGCTTCCTTTTTTGATGTTTTGATTCTCCCTATGGACACTCCTGATTCAGATCATTTTGAAAGGAAAGGAGGGCAAATTGTTCCACTGTCAACACAGAAGATAGCTGGCTCAAGGATTAGTTAATGGATCAGTTAATGGAATAATTAGATTACTTTTCATTCAAAGCTAGGAACATAATCAACTAAAATCATTTCAGTATTTTGAACTTCTTACGCCTGCTTACTGGGCTTACATTGTCTTAAATGAACAAAGAAAAGAGGAAAACATGAGGGGGAAAAACATCTACATCAAACATAGGATGCAATGGGAAGAAAATACCATGGGAGTAGGTTTAAAATTAATATCACTGGTCTACAAGGAGAAAGCCTCAGAAATTAAAGTAGCTTAATTTTACCAGAATTGGGTCGCTAATAAAGGAAAGTTAAGTCCTTAGTATTATTTGTCTCCAGTTGCCAAGATACAGCTTCAGGTCAAAATTACAACAAAATAATTCAAAATTACAAGGGGTGTGGGTGATTATGCTCCATAACTTTTCTGCAAAATGTGATCTAGCAATGAGAATGGTGCCATACCAATCATTATAAATTGATCTTTTTATTGATACCAATAACATAACTTTCCATTCATTTATTGGTTTTTTTTATGCTTTTTGCATGAAAAACTGACAAACATCAGATTAAAAGAGGAGGTTCCATCTTTATTCAATATCTAAACTGCATAGTTTGGCTTTTCTTTTGTGAACTGCAGTAGGATTATCCCTGGGGAGATTCCAGCAATAATCAGCAAGCATGGACAGACTCCATATCCCTTGGTATCTTTTTTCCATGCCTGCGATATCCTGGTGCAATTTCTCCCCATGCTCATCACTCATTGCCCCACAGGTCAAAGGGAAATAGTGTAAATGTGAGCGTAAGAAGTGAATTTTCAGTGACATGTTTGTACCAAGTGCTTCATAGGACCTAAGCAAATTTCCACGTCTTTTCATAGTCATCTGATCTGGCTTGCTATTCTCAAAGTGAAGATAAATTTATACACTTCCATGTGGTACCATTTTCATTGTTCTATCGTACTTTGTCGAGAAGTTACAAGGCATCATGATCATTAGACACCTCCCTCCCTTATAGGCAAATATACCAGCCTCTGTATAAATCTTCATTGTGAAATATCTTGAAAACTTTAGCCAACCAGCACCTTTATCACCTGTTTTCTTATTTATGTAATACAAATATGTAAAATTAACACATTTTATCTCCAAGGTTGATAATTTCCCAAAATTTGTAGACCAGTGAATTCTGTCTCAGACACCTTGCCTACAATGTTCTTAATTCTATGATGCTGTCCTAAAGCTCCTTTTACTAAATTATCTGTTTTACCAATTTGATGCAATGTGTACAAACAGATCAAAGATTTTCGGAGCCTAATTGATGGAGACCTCTTCGTGTGTATTGCTAAAAATATTGGTAAGTTCCAAGTGTTTGTTTCTTCTGCTTTGCAAACTGCCAGTGTTGTAAGACAGCATTTCAGATACCTGAGACTCCATGGTTTCTCTGGGTACATAAACTCCAGAAGGATGCTCATTAAGAAAATGGTCTGAAAGCTCACCTAGCATGAAACGAATGAACCAGCTGGGTTAAAATCCAACAGATAGTCAGTAACTAAAGAGTTTGGACTGTGATAAAAGTAGTGCTCTGAGAGTGGCTCGTTTGATCTGTTTCTAAGAAGAAACTACTGTGTTTCTTTTATCATCATACTGTGATGATTTTTCTATATGTGATACTGCCTCCTTGTTGCTAACTTGAGTGGAGGTAAATACAACCCACTGCCTTGAGTAATTTAATCCTAACAAGATCCTGAGAATGAGTTCTCAGATTTTAGAGAAGGTAAGATCAACAAACCAAAGCAGTAGGGATGTCAGGAATTGCTCTTTATTATTGTAAGGTGGAACAGTTGAATCTTGAAAATCAAGTTAAGGTTGGTAAAATGAAGGTCCAGGTTATTGGAGGCAATATGCTGACTCTGCAAACCACTTAGAGAGGGCTCTAAAGCACTACAGAGCAGTGTGTAAGTCTAAATGTCATTACTACTGCTATATAAATATAATCTCACTTGGCCAATAAAGAATTTTATTCTGTTCTATTCTAATGGTATGTGGAAAAGATCTTGGGAGAAAGGAGGAAACTCCACAGCTTAGAAAATTAAGCCAAAAATACAAAATACAAAAATACAATATCAATATTGATATTGTTTCCTGATTGCTTATTTGTATCCTAATGACTATCATTACGTGTTGCACCTTATCATTCTTGAAAAATGTATCTTATATTTTTATGTATACTGAGAGCATATGCACCAAAGACAAATTCCTTGTGTGTCCAATCACACTTGGCCAATAAA
>JANHFT010001693.1:38025-52196 GCA_032467955.1 Pseudoxenodon macrops
ATCTTGTATTTTTATGTATACTGAGAGCATATGCACCAAAGACAAATTCCTTGTGTGTCCAATCACACTTGGTCAATAAAGAATTCTATCTATTCTATTAAAAAAAACTATCTTAGCTCACAGGAATGTGGGAAGCATTTCAGAAACTTCCTAGTTTTCTGAAAAGTGAAAAGGGAGAAAAAAGTAAAAGAGGAGAGGTGCTTTTGGATGTGCAAGATTCTGTTACTGTAAACTTACAATAAGAAGTTTCATTACAGGCATATAGTTTGTGCATCTTGTCTGAACTGCCTCAAAGGGTTGACAAAATCTAAAGAAACAAGTCAACAATCAGCAAGAGAAAAATTCAGAATAAGTGTATTCTTAACAGAGTTGGAAGGGACTTTGGTGGTATCTAGTCCAATCCTTTGCTCAAGCAGGAGAGCCTTTACCATTTCAAATAAATGGTTGTCTAATCTCTTCTTAAAAACTCCAGTGTTAGAGCACCCACAAGATCTGGATACAAGTCGTTTCATTGATTAATTGTTCTCACTGTCAGGATATATCTCCTTAGTTCTAGGTTGGATCTTTCCTTGATAAGTTTCCACCTGTTACTTGTTGTCCTGCCTTCAGGTGCTTTGGAGAATAGATTGTAGTCCTCTTCTTTGTGTCAGCCTCTCAAATATTGGAAGACTGCTATCCTGTCACATCCTAGTCCTTTTCTTTGTTAGACTAGACATATCCAGTTCCAGTTCAGATGAAGCTTATATATTTGAGCTTTTTCCCTACTCTGCTGTCTGGGAAATGATAAAATATCATCTTATTGTGATGTGGATACCATGGGCCGGAGGTTGGTTCCTACCAATTCTATCCAGTTCTATGGAGTAGGTAGTAACACCACGATGACATCATGGAGCCAGTTCCTTCGGTGTCTCTGTCGGCGCTGCCATTTTGGATTTTGATTGCTATTCTTTTGATTGACGCGTGTGCACGCTCGAGGCACAACCCTGAGAGAACCGACAGTAAGAAGATTCATAACCCACCTCTGCCATGGGCCTATTCCTAGAGACACATACAGCACAGATGTTTCCAATATTGACATTTAATTCAGGATCAATGTTGACCATTTTATAGAATTAAAAAGCACAAACACAAATATCATCTACTGCCTAAAGTCATATGGAAACAACTGCAACTACCTATGATATAGGATTTTTTTTTTTAATAGAACGAGCAGGAGAATGAAAGATGATTGTGTCAGATGATTCTGCAATTCTGACAGCCTCTAATATGCTGAGCAGAGATAAAGTACATTCTCACAGAAGCAGTTAGGGCCAAAACAAGTAGATACAGCCAGAAATTCAAATGTGATCCCTGACTTTATCATTCTCAGGCTCTTGCCAAGAAGAGCATATTTGAAAACAGAGATAAATATCTTTTTTCCCACAAAAAATGTATGGTACCTTTCAGCATTCCAATATGCAAAGCAGCAATTTGATAACGTTTTTTTCCTTACCAGTACATGACTGAAATGTGAAAGACAGTATACGATTAACAGAATGCTACCTATTTCAGCTACAGCTACATGGGCTAAAAAGTCAACTGGGGTCATTTCATTGATGAGATGTCAAGAGAAAAAAACACATATTTTCATTAAGGCAGCCTTTTTGCTAGAAGACAGATGTAAATGCTACATTAGATTCTAATTAAGCCTTTTGCGATAGCGGCACAAAAACTTCCAACAAATATGGCTGATTAAAATTAATGATGATTTATTAAGTGAGTGAAGGTTATCTCATTGCAGCTCATTTTAAACAATGCTTAAATTGCCTAATCAAACACATATAAGCCTATTTATATGCCAGTTGAATATAAATTGCCTCTACCATTAGCAGTTACTCTGAATGCTGTGGAAATTTAATACATTAAGAAAACTTTCTAAGCAAATTTGAACTCTGAGGTATGATTTCAGCAATAAATCTTAAGGTATTTTACTAAATGGATTTCTTTGCTAAACAATTTCTAACCCATTTTCATCTATATAGCAGTAATAAAAAATGAAATAGCTTACCCTTCAAATCAAGATCCATGTTTAACTAGGGATAAGCAACATTTCTGTAGCTAGAGAACATTTAAAAAAAATGTTCTTTAGGTCTCCAAGGGCTTTGTGGTGACACAATGATTTTACTGGAGGCAGAAAGGATGAATTCTTTAAATGCATGTTCATGGGGAACAGCCAATTATATGATGCTGAATTCCAGCAATGCAAGCTTGAAAACTCTGAAGGATGCAAAATAGTCATAAAGCAACCAAAGTCCAATTAGAGCAACTTTGAGATCCTTACTCATGTTGTAGATCACGGGTGTCAAACTTGCGGCGTCAGGTTGCTGTCACATGACATTTTGCAATGTTTTTCCCCTTCGCAGAGCTGGGGTCGGTGTGGTCTGCGCGTGACACAACCAGCCCATGGACTGCCAGTTTGACAGCCCTGTATTGTCTCCAAAATTAAAGCCCATGTTGAAACAGCTTTAAATTCAATCAGAACAATAATACCTGAAAGATGTAAACTATGATAAATTCCTGATCTAATTTTGGATTATATTCCACATTGTTCAAAACATTGTTCGTTAAACAATGAGAATTCAAATTATCTTCTTTCCATTAACCATTCTGAAATTTAAGCAGTCACAGAAAATAGAAAGGAAAAGGACAATCTTATTGACCACAAATGTCCAATTTTATTGACAACTGTTGAGAGAGAGAGAGAGAGAGAGAGAGAGAGAGAGAGAGAGAGAGAGAGAGAGAGAGAGAGAGAGAGAGAGAGAGAGAGATATCTACTTCTAATCAGTTTTGGACTGGTGGTGATTGCCTAGATGAATTCCCGCTTTTTTAACAAGGTCTTTTTCAGACGTGATTTGACGTGCCTCCTAGGTCTGACAGAAAATGACTGGCCCAGGGGTCACCCAGCTGGCTTTGTGCCTAAGAGGCATGACTAGAACTTATGGTTTGTAGCCTGATGCCTTAACCACTAAACCAAACCAACGGTTTTGAACAATCTACTAGAATAGATAAAATGCACATGTACAGTAGAGCGGGTATTTGTTGCAGTTTCAGCATAGTGTATGGGAAAACCTACATTTATCTTAGCCTAATGTGTGAATTATATCATTTTAAACCACGACATGGATTGTTTCAATGTAGGCTGTTTTGTGAGCAATGATGCCAGGCTTTATTAATACTGCCTTAGATTTACTGTGTTGTAATCGAGTCAACATTTCTTGTAAAAGAAAAAAAATATTGGTTTTTCTTCAATCACTTTCATGGGAGACAGATATAATAGATGGTAACGGCTGCTTTGAATCTTGCTACCTTTGTTCTCAGCTATGATTTTTCTACCTACCTGTATGATAATGAGAGATTAATTGGATGTTAACATTAACAATCATTACTATAAAAGACTAACTTCTCTACAGATGCAAAGGGAAGGAAAAAGAGATGACCTTCAGATGTTTTGGATTTCAAATCCAATCAGCCTTAATCAGCATGGATAATGATAACGGGATTGTGGAAGCCATAATTTCAAATATATGGATTAAAATGGTCTAACTTTCAATTAAAGAATACAGAAATGATCAGGTCCATTAATTTCATATATCTAAATAAAGAGGGGCAATCTCTGAGAATTACTACCCTGTTTCCCTGAAAATAAGACCTCCCTGGATAATAAGCCCAATCAGGCTTTTGAGCACATGTGCTAAAATAAACCCTCCCCAAAACACAGCAGCAGCCATGAGGTGACCATGCTCACCACCTCCTGCACCTCGGAAATAATACGACCTTCCCGAAAATAAGGCCAAGTTCTTATTTTGGGGGTCAAAAGAAAATAAGACCCTGTCTTATTTTCGGAGAAACACGGTAGCTGGAACCAAACATTTGTACAATGATTCCATTATGTAGTCACAGCCCTAAAATTTACCCATATTAAAGGATATTTGTATAGAGCTTATTCTCAGATCTGACATTGGCTTTCAGTACCAGTTCTGAGAACTCAATTACAGAATTTTTATACAAAAATCTATGTTTAATACCTCAACCCCAGGCCGTCTTTATTTCAGCATCCTGATTGGAAGGAACTGAAATCTTTTCAGTTGTTGCTATGGTTAACACACACACACACACACACACACACACGAGTATAGTTTTAAATTTGAAATATAAAAGCAATAAAAAAGAATGTAAAATAACAAATCAGAAAATAAATTTGTTAGGAGTACTGAAAATCTCAGTTTGAACTACAGTGCACTGTATGTTCTAATCAATACATTCATAATTAAAATAAATTTAATTTTAATAAGCTTGCTCCACCTTTTCAACTCTGGCTGTTTATAGAAATTCACTTAAGTAGTTTTTCATCACTCCCAAGCTCTAACTTAAGAGGTAGCTGCAGTCCAAAATCCATTTGCTGAATGTTGATACTATATACAGTATACCTGGCATACAGAGAGACAATAGAGATCATTTTTTATTAAAACTGTACAAATGTATAAGATTACAATTCTACGCAGAACAATGCTTACATATCCTTGTTACAAATAGTTACAGACAAATATCAGATAAAAATGTCCGTTGGGACAACTTCAAAAGATACATGCATAACCAACAAATAATTTATCTGTACAAAATATGCTCCCCTTGAATAATAGAACATGTTCTGATAAGAGTAGAGGATAAAAATGCAGGAGGAGGAATTATGATTAGCACTAAAATACTCAAATATTGTGATCCCTTTTTCTGTGCCCATAAAGGGTACTGAAAAGTTCTGTTTTGGGGGAATTCTCAGCATCTTATAAGAAAGTAGAAATCCAAATATATGGAAGAATGTTCTCAAGGTCAAAATAAATAGAAACACTCACTAACAAATAAAACGATGGGATAAAAGATAATAAAATGAAATCTAGCATACGGTTTTGTTAAACCCTAAATAAAACCGAAGGCCTAAGATAACAGCCAAATGGATTGTAACAAATGACATGTCAGAGATGCTTCCCAATCAAGCAGAATATCATAGGATATGTGTGCATACCGCAAAGAGATAAGGGCATTTCACAAGATCTGTGTACTTTAACTATGAGGCCTGTGAGCTGCCTACCCCAAGGGCAAAGGAGAACAAAACACATAGGTACTTAAATCAAAATTAACATATTGCACAAGGAACACAGAAAACAGAAAGGTCCCAACCTTTAGAAGGAGAGGATAAGGCAAAGAAGAAGAAGCAAGGCGTGAGAATGGTAAAGAGGTATAAAATCACTCAAAAAAAATGTGGCAAGGCATTAAATTGGAAACAGGAGACAAATATGAAGCAAGATTACCAAGTAAATCTCAGTTTGGCCTGCAACTGAGTCCCCAGGAGATTGAAGAAGAATAGTTTCCTAAGGAGAGGCCAAAGTCAAGGAATGCAAGGAAACATAGCCATGCTTAGCAGAAAGAAAATTATGAAACAGACCCCCTAAAGTCTAGGAATACTAACCTATTGCTTCAAGAAGCAAAACAATACTTTCCCTCCTTGATTATAACAGAAGTCCTTTTAACTCTGCTGCTGTCCCTTCTCTCTTAAGTACATCTGAGAAAGGATACTAAATGTATTTAATAAATAAGTGATAACTAAAATTACTGACTTCACCTTACTTGTGTGATGCTCTTTCTGAGACTTTTATGGAATAGCAAGTTGCAAAGCAGAATGGTTAATAATGATTGTGGACAATAGCAATGATTTGAATGGTAGCATGTTCAAATGTGCAAACATTGGTTTTTTTTAAATATGCAAAGATATATTTTATTGTACAAATAAATGAATAGCTTGAAGGAGTGACGTAGCTAAAATAAATTTTCATTAATAAAATAAAATTAATAGCTAACAATTAGCAGTTGTCAGACCTGGATGGTCTTAGAAACTTGATTTCTACCTGATTCAGGGGCATCTTACAAGGTAAGATTAAAAATTAAAGATGGCAACCACAATGGTGAGATGGAAGTTCTCCTTACTTTTTATGCAAATTGTGTAATATGCATAAAAATTATTCATAGCTGCTGGATTCACTTTTTAACCATACTTTTAGACACTTCTGACCTGATTATTACTTGGATTGGGAGCCAAGTAGGAAATACTAATCTTGTAGGTGAGACTGAGAAGTTGGAAAAAAATATTCCAGAAGACAAACCGTTTTTTCCTGCTTCAAGGAATACTGCATGGAGCCAACCTTGATCCAAAAGTCTTTCTTTTTATCATTGCTGCCTGGATATAAAGTTGTTTTTTTTAATCAAGGTTAAAATAAAACATGTTTTTATAAAGCTCTGGTAACTTTTTATGGAATTTGTGCTGTAACACTTGGATTGAAAAGGTGATGATTTATGGATTTGCATATATGTAAGGGATGGGTTATGGGAGGAAGATATATTTGTGTATAAGCTTGGGGGGAAGTGTTATTAAATCTGTTCTTACTTGTAAGTTATTTTATACACACACAGACACAAGCATTCACACATACAGACATATGAAATAATTTACAGAATATAGATATATATATATTCTTTTTCTTTTCTTTTCCTTTGCTTTTCTTATAATAATTTCTACTTTTTTTCTGAGCTTAGTTTGCATTAGCTTTCCCTACATGCAATTAAATCTTTAATAAAAATTGAGAAAGAGAAGTATTGATGGACTGGAAACAGTAGCATGCTAGTAAATGGATAACAACTTCCTCTGCACCACACCAGTAGATGTTGAACAGCTGATTGGCATGCTAGCCATTGCAGGTCACCTCTGCTCTTTAGCAGTTCACAAAATTTCAGAAAATTTAACAATAGGATCTCCAGAGCTGGTAGGAGCTAGTTCCAGAAAACCTCTTGTTGGAAGTGAACCCAAACATGTCTATTACAGTCTTCAAAATCAACAGAAACTGCCCTGTCACATTTTAGCTACAAATGATGGTGAGGTCTCATCTCTTTTCAGGAGAAGAACAAATTAAAATGTGAATCCTCATTTGGGTTTACATGATGACAGCTGATGAAGAAGAAAACCTAACCTCATCTCTGAAGCTTAGGATCCATCTGGGATTCTCATCCCCAGTGAACTTCATTTAGATGGGAAGTCATTACTCTCTACCACCACATTAACTGTTTCTCCTCTCAGAAAACTATGCCAAAAGTTTTTATTAAGAAAAACTTCACTATTAGGGAAAATGACTCACACTCATGCTCCACACAATATTAAAATTCAGGATGCATTTCTACTGTGACAAAAACTGAGTTGTTTCTGAGAAATAATGCACTTTTAAATAGCATTATATTTTCAGCTTTTATTTATACCTACTTCTCTTACAGCAAGAATGCAGAGGCATATCTGGTGACCTAGGAAATCATTTTCCTTTATCTCTGTGTTACTGGGTCTAGTCACAGTTTCACCTATACAAACTAAGGTATTTAAATTTTGAACTCCAATTCCCAAAATGCCACAATCATGAAACAGAGTGGGACTTATTTCTGAGTAAACATGTATACGTTTGCTCTGCAAATTGTTTGTGTATGAGTAATAGCACTATTTTGTTCTCTGAAATATAAGTAATGCATGTTGTATTGTTAAATCAGTAAAATGTTGTATTTGAGAATGAAAAAATAACCTGCCTTCTCATTGCTTCCCCTGTATATATCTCTCTGTCTGCACTTTCTATGTATTTGTATTGTTATGAGAATGTATTTCTATATGCTTACGATTTGATTAAAGAACTATTGGAGAGGTGGTTCTTTCATAATTATCCATGAAATACATAGGGAAAATAATACCTACAGATGCAACTTCAGCTTAGCAGAATCAAATAGAGCCTCTGAGATGTTGACAGTCTTAAGCACTACTGTTCAGTCAGGAATGTGCTTACAATGAATCCTAGAGAAGCAAAAACAAAGGGGAATAGGGAAGAAAGAGAAGGGAGGGTGGGAAGAAGAAAGAGAAAAGGAAAGGAAAGAGCAAAATAAAGTTCATGTTCTTCTTTCAAGACTCTGAAGAAAAAAAATGCAAACCTTGATCCTTTTTTGCAGAAATATGGACAGCCAAATCTACAGGTGTTAGTGCAAATAGGTTCAGTTATCAGCTCATGGAGGAATTCAGCTTTTATAACAAGCATTGATACCAGTTCTGTCACTAGTTATAGATCCTTCTCATTTTCCTTCTGCTGGAATCAAAGTGAGAGCTTCACTGAAAATAAAATACAGGAAAATCAATCTTCTCCGAGTTTAAAGTAAACTAAGTATACAAAACTGCTTCACAATTCCAGGCTGTATAAACAGGGGGGAAAAATAGCTGCAAGCTTGTGCAGGTTCTATTAGTTACAATCATGGAGACTGTATTTTTATCCCCCACTTCCCTATGTAATTTCACTTGATATAAAAAGTGGGTTTGGGTATAGGCAAAACAGTATGGTTGGATTGATTTTAAAGCATCCAATTTAGTTTGATGATTCAATCCAAATTGTCAGTTGTGTTTAAGGAGATTTGATTCAGAGACTTGATTGAATTGTCTTTGAATTGTATCGCCACATGAAATGTTAGTCTAGAGTTATAAATTCCTTGTTTCCTCCACCACATAGTAAAAACATACAAGGCTGTTAAAAATAAGACATAGAACCAGTATCACTCTACATGTCAGATTGAAATTTGGTCTTGGATACAAAAATAATTCCCACTTGGAAATGAAGTAGCATAGTCTCTTCATTTGTCTTTGCAATATTGCAGGAAGACTGATTTGGAAGCTTTTTGTCATGAAAGAACACATTAGCCCTTGTTTATTGTTAAGAAATGTCCATCATACAAGAAGTGGAATTGATCGTTCCTCATATCTTGCAGCTGCCTATATAGCAACTAGCAATTAGCTTCATCAGAAGATCTAGCAGGATACTCACAGAGAACATCTGTGAGATAGATGGAGCCAAAATGTTCCTCTTACTGGAATGGGAGACCATGTTAATTTTTAGATAGAATTAACAGTGAATGGTTTTAATTTGAGTGGTGTCAATCCAGAATTCTTTGAACTCCAAGATAGCAACTTAGAAAGCATTAGACATATCTCTTAGCTAGCTCCAAATTCAGGGAGATCCAAACCCAAATTTCTCTTCCAAGACTAGATCTTCCTTAGAAACCCTTATATTTAAAATACTGAAGCTAACAAAGAAACCAAAAGAAACTTGGGAACAATGAGTCATATTCCTGACATGAAGGGAGCTGTTTTAAAACAATCCAAATTGATTTTTTTCTCTTTAATCACCATATGATGCATTTTTTAAAGAAGACATAAAACCTCTTTCCCACCATTCTTTTTTACTGGCAAGGCAGTGAATTTGTAGGATCATTCCTACTGAGCTACAGTTTGATTTTGATCATATAGGCATCTGCTTCTATTGGAGAAATTGTTATTCAAATTTATGAGCAGAGAAATGGGATGCAGTAGTTCATCCACATTTCCTCTATGTAGGACAGGTTCTTTGACATTTTCTTAAAGATTGAGCCCACCACTTTTTCCTAATTTTATTATTTTTTTCTTACTGCAAAAATTTGCATTGATCACCTAGGCAGAGTTTTCCTCCTGGACTCAATGTAATTCTAGGACCCCAAGGAATTTTAAAAAATCATATACTAAAAAAATCTGGCTCCAAATTCTTCAGAATGGTCCTTTTCTACAGGAGGATAAAAATTAAGTGTTAAGCAATTTAAATAGGCTGGGATCTAAGTTGCACTAGGAATACTAACCGTGAATAAATGTCTTTAATTAATTAGCTAATAAACAGTCAAGACTGCAAGATAACTGACTTCAAACTTTCCACTGTTTGTCAGCTATCACAGCATTGCACTATAAAGCAGGAACTGAATTCCCATGATAATGCTATGTTTTCCAGAAACATTTATAGAGCACTGTCCTTAAAATGAAGTCAGGGAGTGTTGATCCCTTTCATTTATTTTTAATTGTAAGTTCCTATGGCAGAGTACCAGTGACAAAGTGAAATTAAAGTCTTCCTTAATGCCAGAGAATATTATCTTCCCCAGTGCAGAACAGGGAACACAATGAAGCATAACTATAAGTTTAATAGGTCTTGACATTCAACCTGAATTGTTCTTCTGGTTTTGGATTGCATTGTTCAGTACCTGATAGGGAGAAAGCAATTGATAGAAATCTTGCTTGACAATTATTATTATTATTATCTAGATGATAAAATCAGGGGAATTAATGCTTTAAGAGACATAAAAGCTAGAGCCCATGGCTTGTGTTCTAGAAACCTATTTGTACTTCGGTGTTCAACAGAGATACCGATCTGAAATTAAAGCCAATGTTCCATTAGTATTGCAGTTTGCAATTCAATGCAACAGCCATTAATTTAATAGTCTGCAAACTGAGACAAGTAACTACAAAGGCATGTTAGGACATGTAGCCTGGATGATTGAGATGAAGAATAGAAAGAGCAAAGAAAGTGAAAACTACACACAACATTAAAAAGGTAGTTTTGACTATGAAAAACTGGACAGGTAATATGACAAAGAGGAAGTACAGATGAAATTATCTTCTAGTCAAAGAATTCTAATTACAACTTGAAAGAAATAGTATGGTTAACTGAATTAAATACTCTTTTAATTACCTCAGTGGCTTTCTTGATTGTTAGGGGTGACTGTTGTGATAGGCTAACGGTAATGGCCCCAGGCAGCAGAAGCTGAAAAATGAAGAGAAATTGCAAAGTATTGGAAGATTTGACCTGCTCTATATCCTAAATTGGCTTGCTGCTCCTGAGTGTGAAAGATGTCCCTTTGTTAATGTGAGAATGAGCCTCATCTTCCATTTTAGCCAGATTCTAACCAGGTAGTTAACAAGGAAGAAGACCATGTTGTTTATCACCCTAAATAGAAATAGGCATTGGCACCAGGGATAAAATCCAGCAGCTTCTGACAGGTTCTGAAGAATTGGTAGTAGAACTTTTGAGCAATTTGGAGAACCGACAAATACCACCTTTGGCCAGAGTGGGGTGAGAATGGAGATTTTGCAGTATCTTTCCCCTGCTATGCTCACCAGGCCATGCCCACTAAGCCATGCCCACAGAAACGGTAGTAAACAAAATTGGATTTCACCACTGGTTAGCACTGACAAACACTTCTGAAAAAACAGAATTGTTGACACAATCTAGAAATTCCTTTGCTTCCTTCACATTTAATTCATATTGCTTGTTGCAAAGGCAAATGGCACATCTCCTCCTCCTCCCTATTATATATTGTTCAGTCTTTATGAGAAAGCATTGGCCAAAACCGCATATGCCTCCTATGGACTAAATGTACCAATGAAACTACAAAATATGCCATGTTGGCTTAACATTTTATTTGTCTCTTTCATCACTTGCAAATAAGCTCAGTAAACATTTACTCAGAGTGAAGATTCAGTGAAAGCTAATACAAGCATGGATCATTACTATAACACCTTTACAACACCTTTAGAACACCAACTGAGAAGATTGTTTTATTGATGCTGTGTGATGAAGAAGATGCATTTTGATCACATTTTGTGAAGACCAAGCTCTCTGGAAAAGTCTATAATTCTGGAAAAAAGTGAAAGGGAAGGTAAGAAGATAACCAGCAACAAGGTAGATGGAGTCCATTACAGTAGTGATGGATGCACTGTTGGAAGACCCAAAGGATCAAGTTTGGTGCCAAACTCTCCTGAGTAAAATCTATGTAATTGCTAAGTTAGTACCAATTTGATGGCACATAATCAATGTTCATTTGTTGTAGTCTTTTGTATTGAACAGTATAGGAATATAACAGTGGTTCTTTTCCTCTGGCTTCTCCTGAAGAAAAATTAGACTAACCTTCTGGTAACATGTACCAGAAGTAATAAGTACCATCTCTGATTCAAACAAATACATTATGTAGCACTTGAAAAAAAAAGAGGGAATCTTCAAAAGCCAAGCCATTTTACAAAGGTCCAAGGATGCTTCAGGAACAAGAGAAGGCTATGAATCAGATTCCTGTTTACTAAGTAAATGATGAGTCATCTCCACACATGTTTAATCATCTAAATAAGACTTATTTTCCCTAACAAAGGAAAACATTGGATTGTGACATCCAGTCATGTTTTCCTTACCTTCGGGAAGAATCAACAGAGTAATAGTGGAAATAATCAAGACAAAGATTTCCAAGGTCACATTCATAACCTTTAACTATAAACATTACAATCAGGTACTCTTTGTGATGTTGTTATTTTTAAGGAGAGGATGTATTACACAATACTACATTGTACTTTGTGTTCAGTGGAGTTAAAACAGATTCTTCCAATAACACTTAGAGATATACCGCTTCACAGTGCTTTACAGCCCTCTCTAAGTGGTTTACAGAGTCAGCGTATTGCCCCCAACAATGTGGGTCTTTATTTTAGCAACCTCGGAAGGATGGAAGGCTGAGTCAACCTTGAGCTGGTGAGAATCGAACTGCTGAACTGGCAGCCAGCAGTCAGCAGAAGTAGCCTGAAGTACTGCTTTCTAACCACTGCACCACCATGGCTCTTCTAATAGACATGCCCAGATATGCTCACAAATCTTGTGGGCCAGGAGGAGAAACTAGGGAAGATACTGCCATTTGGGGATTTACAATGATTTACAATGAGAACCTTGGCACGAGTTCTTGGCACGAGGAAAAGAATCAGTTTAAGTCCCAATTATTACCAATGCCACATCATGTGCATAAATGACACTGTTATTTAAAAGCATAGCTTTCAATGAAAACTTCGAACAACTTACATCTATACATTTAAAGCAGTAGCCATTCTATCAAAATAAGAGTGTCATCAGTCTATTGGAAAAAAACCAAAAACCTGCTAGAAAATTCACTTTAAAACATTTGCACATGTATGAAGTTTATGCTTTCATAAATATGTCTTTAAGATGCTGCAAGCCTCCTAGTTAATTTTGCTTTTCTGTATGATTGTCAGATTATTGATGAAAAGTCTCAGCTTCCTACTTAGCAAAGCTAATATTATTATAATGAAGTATATAATCTTTTCATAATAAGTTCCCTGTGCAGCTTAGTACTAATAATCTGTCAATCTTTTCACTTACAAAATTCACCATACCACAAATAATCATAATGGGGAAAAAAGATGATGGAAGGAGAACTAATGGAAATATAACCTATCGTAAATTGGAAGAAACCTGGATTTTGGCTTTGTTTCTTTCTCAGGACATAAAACATGAAACAATTATGTTTTATTTCCAAAAGTTGTTAGAACTTGATATCCTTTCACCTATATCTTCACTAGTGTATAATATATATTTATTTTTAATTGATTTAAAAAAGACTGAATAAAAATATAAAATCCCCATAACAACATCAATTTACTTATTTTAAAATCTATGGGAGGATTTTGTCTGAAAATCTAAAAATTAGATTAACATTGGGATTGGAATACTTACTGTAGTTAGTCAGGGATAATCATTGCTGTCCAGATCTCCCTTGACCTAGTAGGAGATGGATGCAGCAGTGGCGGCTGCAATGTCTGAGGCAACTTTAATAGGGACTCAGTTTAACACTCACAACCACATTTGCAGTCTCCAGAAAACATGGCAGCAGCCTTGTTGACTTGAGTATTAAATAATAGTTACCGGGACTCAGCCATGGAATAGTATCTATTGCTTTTGGCTCTTTTGAAAGGAGAAAAGAACAATTTCAGGTCCAAAGGCTTTAAACCTTAAAAGTAAAACTCCTTCAATACCATATGTGGAAAATATGAATGAGTGAAATTAAATTAAAAGAAAACCTAAAATAAGTGGTACAAAAGTTGCACTTTTTGGGTTACTTCTGTGATATTTTCTTTGGAGTCTTCAGATTTCATGATCTAATTTGTCATTCAAAAACTCTGTGTGTGTATGTATTTGTATATGTATATGTCAGAGGTGGGTTCTGAATCTTCTTACTGCCTGTTCGCTTAAGGTTGCGCCTTGTGCAACCATGCGCACGGCAATCAAAAAATAGCTTCTGTGCATGCACAGAAGCAAGATCCAAAAGGCCACCAAAGGAGCCAGCTCTGTGGCATCATCATGGACTTACTACCTACTCTATAGAACCGGATAGAACCAGTAGGAACCCACCTCTGGTATATATGTATTTATAGGTTAAGTTAC
>JANHFT010001693.1:87526-98534 GCA_032467955.1 Pseudoxenodon macrops
CCCAGTGCTGAAGAAGCCCTCCATCAAGGAACTGAATGACTACAGACCAGTTGTTCTAACATCTGTAGTTATGAAAATCTTTGAAAGGCTAGTGATGTCCCCCTTGAAAACCATCACGGATCCATTTTTAGACCCTCTGCAATTTGCATACTGAGCAAACAGATCAACATATGATGCTGTTAATATGGCCAATTAATTAATATGGCCAAAAAATTTTTTTCGCAGAAAGGGAGGATATTATGTCCTTGCTGCTATTAAGCTTTTTGTGATCAACTCACTAGCACAGCTCCTTTATGGGACCTTGCTTGCACCATCAGCTTCATGTTTTACATCATTAGAAATAGTTCAATCCAAATTCATTAGATCAATTTTCCAGATGCTGTGTTGTGTCTCAAATACACTTCTATGCCTGGAGACAGGATTGACAAAAGTCAAAGCAAGAATCTGTATAGCGTCCTTAAATCTCTAGCTAAAGCTTAACTTATTTCCACAAGATCTTGCTCCGTTAATCCTCCAAGACAAATTCTCTTCATTATGGATCAAGAACTCGAGTTCAACCTTGCCAAACTAAGCTTCTCCCGAGCTTTAATACTCAAGATGGGTTATGATCTAGCAAGACAAACCTTGCGACAAAGGGTGGAGGACATCGAGAGGCAGGCAGACTTAGGGAAAGCTCTGCTGTTTCTGGCTCCAGATGCCATTAGATGTATTGTTGCTCCTGCCAGCTACCTTAGTCAGTTGGAGACAGCAAACCACCGGAAAGCATTTGCATTCGGACGGTGCCATGCACTTTCATCAGCCATCCTGTATGGCAAGTATAAAATGATATCATTCATGGAAAGACTCTGTACCTGAAGCTCAGGACAGGTGGAGATTGCGGGTCACATGTTCCTTAGATGTTCCTTTTATACAGAGATTAGGAAAAAGCATATTCTGCCAATAACTGCTAGGTATCTTGGACATTCCGACACTATCTATCTTCGGTGGCTGCTTAAGGATGAACAGTCCATAACTACAGCACAGGTAGCTAGATTCTGCACAGCAGCACTGGGGATTCATCGCAAACATGTGTCTTCTCCACCATAGTGATGCTATATAACAATTGTGGCAAACCCTTTGTGCTGCTTAGTCACTTCCCTTTTAGCGTTGAACCTACAATGGGCCACACAGTTAAGGAATTTCAACTATCGTATAGTTAGACCATGTAAAATTGATGCTGGATTTTATTATAGATTTTAGTTGTTATTTATTATTTTATACTATATGTTTTAAGTGAATATATACTGAGTGCTTTTATTTGTTCTGGTATCTGGTCTAAGACTGTAATAATAAATTGAAGAAGTTGAAGATACCTGGTAACAAAATTGTGAATATGTTATCATCCAGATGCTTCAGACATGTTTACATGTGTGATGATGACAATGAATGATGTCAAGCCAATTTGAATATTTATTTTGTTCATACATACCATCCCTTGCAATACTTTGTATCATAGCAATATGGGTATGCTGATAGCAGTTGACTGGATTTCCCTCCTTTGCTTGGACTGGGGAAGCAGGAAAATTTGTTTTTTCAGAAGTTACAGAAGCTCAGGAATGTTCAACAGTGATCTTTTGTGTGTGTGTGTGTGCGTGTGTGTGCACGTGTGTGTGTACATGTGCGCGTGCACGCACACTTTCCTCCTGATCAGCTGGAGAAGGGATTGGCTTATGGCTATTTTAACGGATACCTTCATTTGGAGATCAGTGAAGACAAATGCAGATGTGTGTTAAATTGCTTTGGAAAGACTGGGGAGTGAAAATGATGGCGGTGTGGAAATACCTACAGTTTCTTGTAATGTGAACAGCAGTGATAGATTATTGGCATGAAGCTCACTCCTGTCAGTTTCCATCGTTTGCAAGCAATGGCTAGTCTGGCTCAGAGCAGATCTGAACAACTTTATCCAACAGATGTTTTGAATAAACTCACAGCAGCCCTTCAAAGATGACCAAGTCATCCAAAACAGGACATCAGGAAGCTATCAGTGGACAAATAATGGTGAGAAATAAGTAACCAACCTTATTGATACAAGATTTTCCTTAATGCAAGCTCTCACCTATGCCTAGTTGGACTCACTCTTTGTCTTCCTCTAGCAGCAATTTATCTTCCACCAGTTCATTGACCAAGAAAACCAGGGGATCTACCGAGACCCACCCACATAGATCACCCAAGGCTGCTGTTGCTTGTTCAAAGTATAGTCAGGTCTCATTTAGTGACCACAATGGGGATTGGCAATTCAGTCACTCAGCAAAGCAGTTCTTAAGTCTGTGATGGTGTACCTATGGCACACGTGGCAGAGGTGGCATGCAGAGCCCTCTCTGTGGGCACGTACGCTGTTGCCAGCTACTCTTCTGGTTTCCAGCGTGCACATGCACACCAACCAGCTGATCTTCATGTGTGCTGGAGCCCTGGAAATCCAAAGACCAGCTGGCCAGTGCTCGTACACGTGCCAGAAACCAGAAGAGCAACTGGCAATGGCGCATACATGTGCACCGGCCAGCTGTTCTTCGAGCACATGAGCATTCCGGTTTGGGCATTTGGTGCTGAAAAGGTTCGCCATCACTGCCCTAAGTGAAACATTGTGCTTACAATCTTACTTCAGTTTTTCTTCACTATACAGGCTTGCGAAGGTTCTAAATGTGAGGATTGGTCACACGGTTAGTTTTTTCCTTACCACTGTAATTGTGAAAGGATTATCTGTAGCGGACTGGACTATCTGTACTGATTAAGGCCTAGTTTAACTGTGCACCAGAGATTCAGGAAGTCCTCCAAGTTCACTCTTGAAGCCCATGGGTTTATTAGAAGCCTGGGCCTACTTTCTGAATAACCTCCTCATTTCTGCAGTGAGGAGTAGAAATAATAAACTGTATACAAAAAAGAACAATCCATCCACGCAAGGGATTAATACATCATCCTCAACCCCAAATCTCATTCTCATTGCCCCCAGACAAACCCTGATATAATGTGTGATTCCCACTGAGGTAGAGTAACGCAGACATATCACTCTACTACATGTGTCTGTTACTACCCTGATCTGCAGTTTTCTGAACACCAGTTAGTAGCACACTATTCCTCTCTTCATTTGAAATTGCTTTCACTGTACCATGATTATTTTCCTACTTATTTTCTCATCAGAAAAACAAAATGTCTGCTCCAGTCATGAATGGAACAAATAAAATAAATGAGTGCCCAGGTGCGACTGTAAAATGGAGTAATAATAAAACAACCTAATTCCCAGTCATTTCAGATAGGTGCCTAATTTTGATTTCCTACATTTTGGAAAGCAAGCAGCACCTTCAAAATCTGATTTGGATTTATCTCAAGCATTCAGTTTCTGTGATCATCTCAAGTGGCATACATATTGAACAGTAATGATGAAGTACTGTACATGTTTGCTGTAACTATAAAGTAAGTGGGGAAGATAAAAGGAAGAATGTACATTCAATAAATTAATAAAAACAGCAATAGTTTTCAGTTTCAGACAGCTGAAGAAACTTAAGACAATGAACTCATATCTATCTCTATCTATACACATCTACATCTATCTATATCACCTATATCTCTATCAATATTTCTATCTATATCTTCATATTTATATATGTATACACAAATATGAATATTACAAAAATCCATACATATGCACATGCTGCCCAGAAAAAAATCAGATATTAATATTATACAGTATTAAGGAATTATTGACAGCCCATAATCAATCCAATTTTTGCAAATTCCTATTCATGGGATAGTATTATAAAATAGCAATATCATAAATGTAAAGCCAAACCTTTGAAATTGAATTAAAAAATTATGTACACTGCTTCCACCAAACCACTATTTATTGAAAGAATCACTGTCCAAAAACAGAAGTCAATGGCATTTTCCTCTAAATTCTTCTAGGTACAACTGCTAATTATGGAAGTTATACCTATTTTATTTTATCCCTGAAAATCAAGTTTTTGAATATACCCCATTATCTTTTGGAATTAACATTTTTATTGGTTTGATCAATTATGCTTTCAGGAATGAAAATTATCACTGATTTCGAAGTTAAAGGTATTGCGAATAGATTATGCATTTAATAAAACTCTAATAATAAAACTGTAAGCAAGGGAGATAATGAAACAGTATTAATAATCCCCTAATCCTTCATATTAATCTAAAATGAATATGCCACATATTTAAATTATGCAGGATTATCAAGAAAACCAAACTATAGATTGATAACTTATCTGCCCTCACTCACTCACACACACACATACATACACACACTGTATGCTAAGACTGAAAAGCAATTTGGTCTACCCTGATGGTTTTGGGCTACAATCCTTGGTCATATTGATCTGAACATAAGATAACTGAAGACCAAAACTTTTTAAAAACATGTAAATATATTTATCCATGTATAGATGCAACACCTTTGTTCCTAACGGTGAAATCTACTTACCTTCCCTACCGGTTCAGAAGTGCATGAATGTCACACACACTTTTTCACCCTCTGCGCATGTGCAGATGGCAAAAAAAACAGGAAATGGTGACGTTCGGGTGGGTGGGGCCTCGTGCTATGGCCGCCACTGGTTCTCCAAACTACCAATGGCCGCCGCTACCTACTCACCCGAACCGGACCGAGTAGGTAGCATTTCACCACTGCTTTGTCCTTTTATTCTGTTTCTCTTACAATTTAGTAACATTAATCAAAATTTGTTCAATATCCTCATTGTCATATAAAAAATGAGTCCAAATTTTGAAATGCTTTTTCATTCCCACATTGCTGGTTTTTTTGCACAGTGAATGGATCTGTTCCATTTCTAAAAAATTAGCAGTACACCGATTTAGCAAGCTCTCCACTTTTTCCTTAGAAGCATTTTAAGGCAAACTGTCCCCCTTTTCTTCAGATCTATCTACTCAATTCAACTCTCAAGAGATCCTACAGTATTCCAAAGGCAATCCATAAACCATGTTGTCATTGCATCTGCATGCTGGAAGCATGGTTTTCCAAGAACAAGAATGCTACAGCAGGCTTGCCTTTGTGAATTGCTGAAAATCCCTGTGGAACTCACTGATTACATCGCTGAAGGGCAGAATCCTAACTTAGCTACCAAGTCCAGCAGGGAGAGGATTTTTAAGATAACAATTTAGGCAGGACCCATTGGGGAGTTCACAGCTTGAGGAAGGAGTTCTGAGGGTGAAATCTTTTGAAACACATTTTGGACAGCTCCTTTGAAGCCCATTACAGTAAAGAACCTGTAGATCTTTTTCATGGTTATCTCTGCATGCAGCACCTGCAAGGAGTTCTTAGCCGCCAACACCTAGTGAAAAAGTTATACACGGATAAATGTATACAGTTTTTTTTAATGGTAACAAATAATTTATTTGATTTATTAGACATATATGTGCATGTCTTCAGACAGGGGGACAGAAACAAGGAAAATATGGGACCCTGTTGCTCTGAGCTGTACTCCCAAGTGGGTAAGATTATGATATTTTTTTTCATCTGGAATTTTAAATACTTAAGGCTTGGGATATAGAAATTGATATGTGGTATCTGCAAAGTGACGGCAGTATAAGGTAGTACACATGAAGGTGAACACAACTTTTTTCTACATGATGAGTTTTGTTCTATTTGGGACCTTTAGGTACATGTAGCCAGATGTACGTAATTCTAGATGGTTTAAACTGTTGGGACAGAACTCATAAAAGGCCTAACCCTCAGCTGTATTGCCACTGACTTCCACTGACAGATACACAAACTGTCAGAATAATCCAGTCCAGTTTACTTTAAACTCTCAATGAGAAAGAAAGAAAGAGATACAGATGTTATGTTATATCATTCACCCAATAGGTTATCAGATCAGATAATTTCAGACTCAAAGAAGAAATAAATTATTTCTGGTCTCCAGTTATTTTTGTTGCATTAGTTTTCCTAAGTAGGGACATTAACTATTTCATACACTTAGGCAAGTAGAAACAAAGCCCATTTATGCTATAATAAAACATCTAATGCAAAGTAAATTGTCTTCTATGTAATTTATGGAATACGCTGATCACTGTAAAATGAGCTTTGAAAACAAATGAATTGTAAATCTGTTTATTCTGATGTGGCATCCTCCAGATGTAGGACTGCAGCTCCTGGAATTGCTAGTTACCTCTGAGGAGTGATTCTTTGGATATTCACCAAAGAATTAACATTTCAATTTTCTTCTTCCAGTTTTATCAACCTAATAATATGTCTTTCCTCATTACCAAGACACTGAACAAATTTGTGGAGAACAGATGGAAGAGCCATTCTATAAGTGTTCATTTAAAAGTAAAGCATGAATTTCTTGCACAAATAGGCGTATGCTTTTCATGGTCAGATTTTTATTTAATTTTTATCGATTACTTCCCTTCATGAAAAACCAGTCTCAGAGTGGTATCCTGGATAACAGAAAGAACCATACAATCCTTAAAACACTCTGAAAAAGAAGCCTCCCCTGTACAAGACTAAATTTAAATGTGTCCTGGTGGGTCTCTGTCAGGATTTATACAAAGTTTGTTTAGCAGCAAGGGATTTAGTCATTGATTAATGACATTTCCATCTCACCTTTCCACACAAATGTAATGAGTTCTCAAATTATGAATGTGCTGGTTTTAATCTATAAGGGCCAACATGACAGTGCCTGGTGCTTCAACAATTATTTCTCCAGCCAGAATTGACTTGCCTGGATATGTACTTACTGGGAAAAACCACTTTGCTGAGACTTGGAGATGCTTCTCAATTATGGCACCCACTTTATGGAACATCCTCCCTCCGTAAACTAAATTATCCCCTTGCTTTTTAATTTTTTGGAAGCAGAGTTTTTTTTTCTGAGGAGCATCTGAGGATACTTTAGAATGATGCTGAGTTTTGCTTCTTCACTTACTTTTTTTTTAAGTCAAGGAAGTTGTATAATTTGGGTTGTTTTTACTACTGTTTTGCTAAAGTATGTTTGATACACTCAGTGCATTTAATTCTTGTAATAAAACAGGAGTCAAAATAACAAAAAAAAAGCATGCCACTCTGGTGTGGGTTTATGCAAAATGGAGCTTATAATTAACATTAGCTTTGCAAAGAGAACTGTCATAGTTCATTAAAACTCAAGACTTCATATCAAGTTGAAGAGTCATAAGAGAGAAGGAAATGAAGTATGGGTAAATTTCAGAGTTAACAGTTATGGAAATATTTATGACCCATGAATATTACATAGAATTTATTGAGCAAACAGAATAGCTAATAGTGCAAGGGCAAAAGTCACTAAAACTATAAATGGATGATAGCTTAGAGAAGAAATCTCTTGAATACTTCTTTTCATGGCACATACGAATGAATATATCTCATGCATTAATTTGTATTTGTTGTCCTCTGAGAAAAACAGAGGAGTGATTCCTTAATCATTCAATATACCATTTTATTTTCTTTGTTTCATTTTCTTCCATTTCATTTTCTTGTCTGACTTGATCCAATTTCTTTTTTCATTTTTAACTGCAGACACATTTCAGTATTTGAAATAGTGTCTGGGTTTGTTTATTTGCCTCAGCTATGTGGCTTTCTAGGTAGAGAACAATTAATAATATCATGTATTTCCCCAAGCTTAACACTTGGTGTTTGTTAATTTCTGCTTTTTAGCTTAGTTTATAATTCTGGAAATAAGCTTTGCTTAATGAATTATTATTTGAAATGTCAGAAAGACTATCGCCCAGTTAACATTTGAATTGGGAAAATATAGATCTAGTTCTTCAACCATGAAGTTCATTAGCTGATTTTGTTTTTGTCATTCTTTCAATGTTGATTTTTCAAAACGTTTGATTGCAAGTTCTACATATCCCCATTGATTATGAATTTAACTGCAAAAGTTGATATAACTGTTTGGGTGTTTTGTAGAGCAATTCTCCTTAATACATGCATTTCAATATGTATCTTTCTAATTGGTACACTTTGGCAAGAAATCTTTCAGTGGAAAGTATATTTTTATCGTGTTTCTAAACCAATATAAGTTTGTGCTTAATGTCTTCTTTTAGGCACATTTTTGTACATTTTTATCACACAAAGAGAAATTGTGAAAACTGTGGATATATTTATCTCTAATGGACTAAAATTTCCCTGCATCCCTATTGTCTGATTCATCTTTACAAGAATTCTTATAAGAGACCAATAATGGGGGACAAGTCCATCATATAATGTTCCTTAATAGAAGGATTCTACCAAAATTAGACATATAATAGTAGGGCTATTTTGTAGCACCAATTCATGATACCAACCAATATTTGTAAAGAAAGTTGCTTAATACTATAGGAACTTCAATATTTATTGGTATTAAGGTACATCAAAACATTAAATACAGAAATTATTTTATAAATTAACAAAAATATTTGTTTAATCATTAATACATTTAGATAAACATTTTAAAACAGCAGTAGGTTTCAGTCAACTTAAGATGAGATTCAAAAATGGTTTGATTTCTGAAGGGTCCTTGGTGCTCTCTGAGCTTGGTTAGTTTCTAGCAGAAAATAACCTAAACTAGATAACATTATCAGTGCTAGTAGGGAGTGGGGTTTGCTCTCAATTTATATTCTAGTGACATGTGCTGTCAGTGTTGGTAGGAATTGTCTTGGTGGGTTGTTTGTTTGTTTATTTGTTTGGCTGTTTACTGTTGCTTGTTTGGCAGTTCTTTGATTGGGTATTGTTTACTTCTTGATTATTGGTCTGATGTTAATCTTGATGTTAATCTCTGCTCATCTGGGTATTGATTGTCGGTGGGGAGGTATTTGAATCATTTTCTTCTTTTTTGAGTTTATCACTTGTTTCTTTTGCACAGTTGTTTATGTCTATGTGTTGGGATTTAAGCATTTTATTAGATTATATAATAACATACAGATAGTAAGACACAGTGGTGAAGAAAAGGGGAAAGACAAGTGAGGAGGGGAGGAAGAAAAGGGGAAAAAAGTATTGACATCCAACTCTCTCTCTCTGTGTGTGTTACAGTAAAATAAAGCATTAACATCAAACCCCAATTTTTTACTTTTCTATAATAATATAACTAGCCATTTCTATAACAACAAATCAAACTAATCAGTAAATCAGTTTCATTTTTTTCCACAAGCACAAAATCCAGAAGTGGTCTCCCTGTAGCAGTGAAAGTAGTTATATTCTTTTCTTTGATGAAAACCATCACCTATGTGTCTACTGATGGCTGATTTGTCAAGAGAGCCAGACTTAGAGGAATCCGCTAATGTTTTTGGGCTCAAATTTGTCTAGGGTTAGACCAAAATCACATTCAAGATCACATAAGCTCTCCAGTCTATGAGACTTCCAAACATGTGAATTACTTAATACACAGAATATTCAGCCAAGACTGGAAACAGTCTATGCCATGGCCACAGTTCCTCGCATAATAATTTAAAAGACTCACCAACAAAATAGTCAACATGGGTAGGTCAAAAATAAAAGCCCATGTGTCAAGACTATGACTGTGACTGCATGATCCAAGCCTTGCCCCTTTTAATGTACATCCTGACTGAAAAGTGATGTACCACTCACAAGCAATCCTCATCTGGAATATTCTATGGATTCTGCCTGAGTTTCTAGTACCTTTGCTTCATACCAAGATTGCATAGCTATAAATGAAGGTCCTAACTTTTCTGGGACATTAGTTTTATATTTGCAAAATGTATGCTTTTTAAAAAAACATGATATTTTGTATGCAGTTCATTTAGCAACATCAAGTGATCATTACATATTTTGTTATTTTTCTCCTAGAGGAGGACAAAGCAACGCAATCATATGAATACTCTCATTAGACTCCTTATTATTTATTTTATTCATTAAACTTGAAACTCAGACAATGGAACATTTAAAAATACATCACAAATATCACTGACTGGTGCTACTGGTTGATACGGGTTGCTGCCAGTGGTCTAGGTATCAACCAAGTACCTTCTTAAGATGTACAATGTTCCGAGTAGCACAGTTTTTTGCCATTCCGCTGATGCTATTTCAGGAAGCTGCAATTTCTTGATTTTATATTTATATATTTTATAAAATTCTTGGACATGGTACCAAGTGCCCCAAGACAATGGGTATCACTGTTACATGTTTCATCCATAATCACGTAATTTCGATGACTAGGTGATTTTTTCCAGTTCTTTTTCTTCAACACTGGCATCTCCTGGTATTGCAATGTCAATAAATTGTACGTTTCAGTTTTCGACAACTATGATAACTGACGTGTTGTGTTCCAAATGACGATCTGTCTGTATTCGAAAGTCCCACAAGATCTTCACCTTCTCATTTTCGATAACATTTTCCACTTTATGTTCCCATGACTTTTTGGATACAAGTAAGTTGTATTTTTTACATAATGACCATTGGATTAATTTAGCAGCTCGGTTGTGTCTAGCTTTATAATCAGTTTTTCCAATTTTGCTGCATTCACTTATTAAATGTGAAACACTTTCGACTTTGTTGTTGCAAAGTCAGCAGTTTGGATTATCGGTGCATTTTTGTATCTTCGCTTTCATGGCATTAGTTTGCAGTGCTTGTTCTTGAGCAGTGAGTATTAAACCTTCCGTTTCTTTCTTGATGGTTCTAATCTTAAGTCGTGCCCATGTAAGGTTGTCTTCACATTTTCCTTCAATGTTTTTCAAGTGTTTTCTTCTTCTGTGCATGCGCAATAGCTGAGTTTCTGGCACTGCGCATGCGTTGCCATCTTATTTTCGGCCTTTTGGAGGGTGTAATTTTTTTTGTACTGTGCATGCCATGTGGCACGGGATGCAGTGAACCGGCGGTGAGGTAAGTTAGAACCCACCCCTGGTCCTAGGTATCAACGAAGTATCTTCTTATTTATTATTATTATTACTACATTAGGGAAAATGTACCCGCAGAAAGCTATGATTATTTTTGTCCAATATACAAGTGGATCTGGCTTAATAATGGATAACTCTGTTAGCTTTATTC
>JANHFT010001693.1:105889-117550 GCA_032467955.1 Pseudoxenodon macrops
CGCCCCCGCCCCCGCTAATAAGACCACAGCCATATTTGGGGGATCAAAAGAAAATAAGACCCTGTCTTATTTTCAGGGAAACACGGTACTGGCATATTGTGGTCATATGATTTTTGTCTGACCCTGACTTCCTTTTGCTTCATTTGAGTAAGTTAAAATAAACCAAATAAGTGATACTATTGATCAGAGTTGACCATAATAATGTAATAATGGAGAATGGGTCTGCAGCTAGAAAAACTGATTATCCCTTCCTATGAACATTGTTCAAACTGTCAGGAAATTTATCCTTAATGCCAGGATGCTTCTCCCCTTTATTAGTTTCCATCTGTTGCTTCTTGTCCTACCTTCAGATGCTTTGGAGAATAGCAAATTTTGAGATATTGGAACACTGCTATCATGTCACCCTTAGTCCTTATTTTCATTAGACTAGATATACCCAATTCCAGCAACTATTCTTTAAATGTTTTAGCCTCCAGTCTCCTAATCATCTTTGCTGCTCTTCTCTGCACTTTTTCTAGAGTTTCAACATCTTTTTTACCTTGTGATGACCAAAACTGGATGCAATATTCCAAGTGTGGTGTTACCATACTTTAATGTTAATTTGGAGCAGAAGTTTGGGATGGAAAACTCATAGAAAAGCTCAATCTTTTTTCAGTGTAGGATACTAAAAACAGACAACAAAGCTGAGTTTTGGAATCATCAACAATAAAGACCTTCAGTAAATGACTGGAAAGGAATGGAATTGCCTGGATGTTGTCTCTATTCATACAGTTTAGCTTTGTGCTAAGTTATGTTGTGGTTTGTTCAACTTGTATTTAGTGTATTGTATGAAACTTTTCTTTAACCTCGGTTAATGTGCAAATGGAGCCAATGTTTCTAATCTTCTTCCTATGGACAAAGAATGCAATATATGCCTAACCAAATCTGTAGGCTGACACGACCCTCCTTTATTAGCTACAGTTTAAACCTCCAGTTTGCTAATTTGACATCACTTTAAACCAAGACCATACAGATCACAATTTGCCCTCAGATAGTAGACAAAGCGTGCCTGATCATTTCCAGATTATTTGGTTGGTTGAAACGAACCAAATAATCTGGATCTAGAGAGTCTGTTTTCCATACAATGTTGCTAGAATAGAATTCTTTATTGGCCAAGTGTGATTGGACACGCAAGGAATTTGTCTTTGGTCCATGTGCTCTCAGTGTACATAAAAATACAAGATACATTTGTCAAGAATGATAAGTTGCAACACGTAATGATACTCATAGGGTACAAATAAGCAATCAGGAAACAATATCAATAAGAAGTCATAGGATACAAGCAACAAGTTACAGTCCTGCAGTCGTACGTGGGAGGAGATGGTGATAGGAATAATGAGAAGTCTAATAGTAAGTGTGGGGATATAACTCAACTTTTGGGATCTGTGTAAATTTAAAATTTTAGGAATGATAACTTTCTTGATAATTATGCAACCAATGTTTTTTTTACTCCAAACAGCTGTAAAGAGTACACCAGGTTAAAATCACAGCTGTATGGTCAGGCGGTATCCATGGGGCTGTCAAATTCATTGGAACTTCCTTAGAAGAAAATTGACTGGTTAGGTAGCCTATGAAAAGTATTGAGCAAACAATTTACAACTATTGTTTGGAACAGCAATAGTTCTGTTTATTATATTGAGTCCCGAGAGTTGCTTTCATTGTGAAGAAATCTGTCCAGTGTCAAAACATCTGCCTTTGTCAGTTTCATAATCACAGCTTGAAGAAGAAGAAGCAAAAGTCACCCAGGAGAGAATAACAGTCTTTTCTTTCTTTTTTTTCCACTTAAAAGTTCCACTGCTTCATGGCTAAATAAGTAAAAGAGAAAAGAAAAAGAAAAAGAAAAACCCAGAAGCTATGGAAACAGAAATATTTCTTTCACTTGGGTTCCTACCTGTTCTATCTGGTTCTATAGAGTAGATAGTAACTCCACGATGACATCATGGAGGTGGTTCCTTCGGTGGTTCTGTGGGCGCCACCATTTTGAATTTTGCTTCTGTGCACTATGCGCTTGAGGCGCCACCCTGAGCAAATAGGCAGTAAGAAGATTCAGAACCCACCTCTGTCTCCAGGGCATTCCACTACAGTTGCTTAGACCGCAGTCAGAAAGTGATGCCTGTTGTGTCTAGTTCCGCAGGTTAATTATATGACAGAGAGTAGTAAGTTTAACTCATTAGAGTTGTTTTTAAAGATTGAATCTGAAATATTTCCAGCTTCTAAGTTTCACAACACTCTTTATTTGGGTGAGCATTACTCAGTATTTGACATAGACAAAACATATGCAATTGTCCATAAATAATCGTAATTTCAGGTAGTCCTCAATTTATGACCATTCATTCAATGACCTTTCAGGTTATATTGGTACTGAATGGAGCGTCTTACAGTTGGTACCTGAAATTACATCGGTTTTAGGACCCCCATGGTCACAGGATCAAAAGCCCACCCACACTTACAACTGCATGGGCACTGTAACTTCTCCACCTGCCTATCTCCCCCCCCCCTGCAGCTCCTGCCTTCCTAGTCAAGTTTTGCCATCTTCTTGCTCCCACTGCTAACCAAGCACAACCACCCTGGCACTTTGCAAGGCAGCTGCTGGTCACACAGGACTTTCTTTCCCAAGTCCTGCATAGTGGCTTCTTCAAAAGGCCAAAAAAGGTGGCCAGCAGCTGCCTTACAAAGTGCCAAGGTGGCGTTCCTCATCGGCAGCGGGAGCAAGAATATAATGAAGGTCAGCTTGGGTGATGCACTGCAGGACTGCAGGGATCTTGGAGTACAGGGCAGTGTGGATGACTGGGATGGTGCTTCCTGGGGCTGCTGGATCTCAAGTGGCTGCTTTGTATTGTGCTACTGAGCAGGGGTGAAATCCAGCAAGTTCTGACAGGTTCTGGAGAAACGGTAGTGGAAATTTTAAGTAGTTTGGAGAACCGGCAAATACCACCTCTGGCTGGCCCCAGAGTGGAGTGAGAATGGAAATTTTGCAATATCCTTCCCCCAGGAGTGGGGAGGGAATGGGGATTTTGCAGTAACCTTTCCCTACCACATCTAGCAAGCCACACCCACCAAGCCACACCATGCCCACCGAGCCATGCCCACAGAATCAGTAGTAAAAAAAATTAGATTTCACCACTGCTACTGAGCTGAGCTAGGGCCAGCCTTTGCTATATACAAAACAATGTGCAGTGTTAGTGAGTGTCTTGGCAAAAAAGCAATTGACAGAACAAAAGATCTAAGACTTCCATCCTGAGCTTTAGATGCTCCAGCTGTAAAGAGATATTAATGGGGAAAGGGATGACTTCTTCACCAAGTGTTTTCCACAGAGGTATCAGGGCCTTCCTAAACATGTGAATCAACACTGAGATAAATGCCACGCTGCCCTTAGCTTTAGCATAGTTAAAGCTTTGAGTGGGGAGGGGGGGAATCTGACAGAACAGGAGACTCACATTTTCTGACAGCTTGTCATCCCTATCAAAGGAAATTCTGACGCCAAGCAACAAACCTGAACGTGACATGAACATTCATTTGGAAGCAGGGCAGAACCCACATAATGAGGGAAATATTTTCACTTAAATCCACAGGGAATAGAAATAGTAAAAATTGTGGTTTTAGCCTTTCCTGTTGACAAAATGATGGTTATTTTTTTCAAATCTGACTCCTAATATGTTTTTAACATTGACTGCCTTTTGAAATGTAATATTCAGTGAGTGGTAGGACATTTGTGACATTAAGAAAACCTACCAAGTGATCATTGTTACCCCAAAATGTTCTTCTGAAGCTATTAAATGATGGTCTCCCAAAATTGAAAGTTTATCCAACCCAAAACTATTTACCATTGTCTTTTAAAACATAGACAAATACTGAGGTTTTTCCTGCTAACAATGCAAGGAAAAGTTGTTCGACTTTTAAAAAAAAGCAAACTGAACAATTTAAAATCTGAATTTTTATAAGTTTGCACATCATATTTTCAGTATGTCAAGTGCCTAATATTTTTCATACACACATACACTAGTGAGTTTGTCATTTGTACTGGGCCACTGAATAGAAAATTGCTGGCAGTTGCAACTCCTTAAGAGAGTGTCCTCCTAAATCAGAATTGATGGGGTAGATACATTCCCTTAAATTTCCAAGTCCTAAACTGTATAAGAAATATGCTATTGACTAGCACTGTTTAGAGCACTCATGAAGTTCTTAAACATGATATTCAGATGCTGTGATATGTTGATGACTACAAAGATCAGAAATATGCAGGCAATAGTTTTCTCTGTAATACTCCATGAAAACAAATGTTGGACTTTAAAGAACCAAAGTAAAGAAGAGTATTGATCCTTTTGAATGTTTGTGTCAGATTACTGAAAATACCAGGGTTAGCAAAGAAAATAAAGAAATAGAGCACTGAACAAATTAACCCAAAGTTTTCACTGAAGATACAATTGATCAGACTCAAATTATCCTACACTGGATGCATTAGATGATGACCCCAGCTCTTTAAAGAAGACACTAATGTTGGGAAAGTGGAAAGAAAGAGAAGAAGAGGACAACCAGCAGAAAGGTGAATGGATTGAGTTACAGTATTGATGGATACATCATTGGAAAATCTGAAAGACCAGGTTAGGGACAGACCACCATGGAACAAACCTATTTAGATGGTGACTAAAAGTCCACACCAAGTTGATGGCACATTCAAATCCGATTGCATAAGGACTGGTGTGATAATAATCATAATCACGAAAATGTCACAATAATAAACTATGCCTTTAGAATAGATGTAATACTGTATGTTACATATTCTGTAGTATGTAGTAGTATTTTAATTCATATTCAATATTCATAATCAATCCCTATTGATATTTGGGTACCCTGTCTTCTTCTACAATTTCTTTCCAGACACACTAAACAGATCGGACAAGGCAAGAAAATAAGATGACTAAAAACCCCAACAACCAATGCCATTCACCATAAAGTATGCAAAGTAGATAGCAGGGGTCACTTTTTTTACAAAATTTTGTTGTATTTGTTTTTTTGAGAGCTCTATTGCTGAGCTTCCTCCAGACATTATTTTGAATGAATAAAGCTGTGTTATTTTAGAGCCATTGGCTTTTGCTAATGACTCACCGATTTTTCTACTCTTTAAAAATCTGCAAGCAATATATCACAAAGGCAGCTTGGAATAATTAAAAGGAAAATAATATTTCTGAAAGAAGAATGAGGGGAAAAAGGAACAGAAGCAGGATAATGAAAAGAATTCTGTGTTACTGAAGTACATGCCATCTTCTCACTTTGGCACTTGCTGTATAGAAAGTTCTCATACTTTTTAAGTAGTTGGTATAGCTCTGAGATAAAATGGAATGAGAAAATCATTCCATAGGACATCAGAATATTCTGTTTCTCTCTGAGACCACATTGACCCAACTGTTCAAGGAGCGATCTAGGTAGGATATTTTTTGTTCACAGTTGTATGTGAATATTTACCATTTCCATCTTGTGGCTCCTGAAAACTTTTAAACAAGAATGCACCATACTCTTTATATTTGTTCTGATTGAGAACTGTATAGGAAAGTGAATTGATCCATTTCCAAACAGGGATTTACTTGTATGCCATTGCACTTAGTTATACTACTGAAGGGGTGTCAAACTCAAGGTCCATGGGCCTGATCTGGCCCATGAGGTGCTTACATCTGGCCCTCGGGCTGCCCTGGATACAGCAAAGGACAGGTCCACAGTGCCTCTGCCAGAAAAAACAGAGCTTGCAAGGGCCATGGGCAGCCCTCCCAAGCTCCATTTTTGCTGGCAGAGGGTTGCAGGAAGCCATTGCAGTAAAAAATGGAGCTCAGGAGCCCATTTTCGCTGGCAGAGTGCTTGGGCCACCACAGGTGCCCTGACATTAGTGATGTTGAGCTGGCCACACCCATCCTGGCCACACCCACCCTGCCCCCCCAAAGTCGAACCCAACCTTGATGCGGCCCTCAGCGAAATTGAGTTTGACACCCCTATACTACATGAACATCAGCTCATAAGAACCAAGAACTCTGAGTAGGGATGCAGCAAATTGCATAGGCACCTGATATTTGAAAGTATGTTTTACTTATTAAGTATTTTCCTAATGAAACCAAAAATCAATTTATTACTAAGGCGTTCTACTTCTATCTCAGCCACATGTTGTTACACTGTTGTCGCCATTTTTTTCTCAGCTCAGCATAGCTCATACCTATAATTTAGGTAAAAAGAAAATGATGCCCACAAAAAGATGACCGGGTGTACTTGGAATAGTGTGAAAAAAGAGAGCTGAGTTAAGAACATTATATCTACTGTCAGAAGACCCACTCAATATGGGAAATGCTTTGCCAGAATATGGGTGGAACGATGCCAAAACGTTCCACCCCATATGAGCTAGGTGACAGCAAGATATTTATCAGGAATGACTGAAATAGTAGACTTGCTGCCAGCTACAACTAACTCATATGAGAAACTTAAATCATGCTTGTGCTTCTTGTTGCAGAATGTCTTCCTGCTCAGCAGTCTTTCTTCAGCCTTATGTCCTCCCAGTGACATGCACCACAGTGGCATCATGCCCTCAGGCTGGCTATGGGTGATGGGAATTGTAACTCAGCACATCTAGACTGATTCTGTCTCCTTGGCATTGGCTTAGTTGATGTATGGTTGCCATGTGCCTTTAAATAAATCTATGACCTATTTACTCTTATTTAGTGGCATTTGTCCCTTTATTCTTTCTCTTTTTCAGTAGAAGCACCCTCTGGAAAACAAATGTTCGAAGGCAGTAACATAAAGGAACATTTCTGCACTATTCATGATATGTTGGCCAGGATGCAAATTCCTTTGTATTTCTTTTTTGTGAGTTAATTATGACTTCTTTTTACTGGAGACATTAATTAGCCCACTGTTTTAGAACTGCTGGAAGAACTCTGGCTTTCTTTTACTGATTCATCTGCTAGTGGCACTCCCCGTGCTTGCCAAAATTGCATAGACCCTTGAGGATAGAGAACAGTTATGTCATGGTATGTATAGAGATGAAAGACCTCCAGGCTCAATGTGACATCAATGCTGCAGGATCTGCTGGTAGCATGCCTTCAAGAAAAGATGGAATGGACCCTTTATTCAAAGCAATTGGGTGCATTCAGTGGCATTACATGGCTAAATTGCTTGCATTTCTCTGTACCGAGAGCAAAGTGCAGATGACAGGCCAGTCTTGTCAGAGGCGTTCCACTCTTCAATTACCCTTAAAATTGAACTCTGGGGGCCAGAAATGAGCATGAACATCATTTCATGAATAACTTTGTTAATTACATATCCAACATAATTTCTGGATGCACGGGCTATATTTCAAAGATCAGTAGCTTTTTGCTGGCCATTGTCTTATTAGCCAGGCTTGCAAATATGAAGCTTGTGTCAGTTTGCTCTCCTAAATTTCTTTATAGCAACCAGAGGAGCTTTAGGAAAATGAAATTGTAAAATGCCTGGGAAGGCTTGGATCTTGGCCTGAACATGTGAAAAGTAGGATGTATGACTTGTGCATGTCAATCTAAACTGACCTATTTGTTTCATCCCCCAGATGGATGGACTCAGTTACGGTGACAATGAATACATCATTGGACCACTTGAAATAGCAGGTTAGGGATAGAATCTATGTGATCACTAGTAATCAAAAATAACTTGATGACATATAAGTCAATCAATAATACTTTGGACAGGCACACATGCATAGTAAATGTGTGTGTGGGGAGGAGAGGTTGGCTGGCTCAACAACAAAAAATTCAAGAGGAGTTTTCCAGGGTTAAAGCACAAATACATTGGTTTACTGTAATAAAACTGAAAAAGCCAGAATTCCAATGACTACTGTAAATCAAATCTAAACCTTAAAATCAAAGCACTAATTCGTGTACTATGTACAATATAATATGGGTGATAATAGCAGTGATTATTTCTATGTGTTTTTTCAGGATTTAATATCAGGGCACCTGATTCCAATTACAAATGAAGACATGAATCATCTCTAGACTTTCAATTTGCTTTGATTCACGTGTCTTCAAATCTTTCCAGAACAACTGATTTATTTCAGGTTAGGAATTTTACTAGATATCCTGCACTTTGTTGCTTTTGTATGTGTTAGCAAGGCTGTAAAAAAAAGGTTCCTTCCTAAAGTGAAGCTCACTATCCTAATGTCTGGGTTAAAATTAAGATTAGTTTGCTCCACATATGTTTGAAATCTGCATTTTCAGGCACTTCTTCTAGATACTACTTCAGAAATGTACAAAACTAAAACAGAAGGTACTCCAAAGAGACTGACAGAACAAAAATACAAAAGTTTACTCACAGTAAAATCTGTTTAATGGACCATTCAACAGGAAAGGAGTGCCCATTAATCCCAAATGTCCATTAAATCCAAATTTGAATCACTTAATGCAGTGCTTCCCAAACCTTTTCCTTCATTATCAAAACCACTTATCAGAAATTGTTTTTACCCAATGTAGGTAAAACACTTTATGTCAATTTAAATGTCCCTGTTGTGATTGGGTAATGGGTTTTTATGACATTACCCAAAGTGGAGGGGGAAACCTTTTACACAAGTTTGAATAATTTACCCAGGTTTGGAAAGCACTGCCTTAGTGCAATTTATATCATTTGGTCAATTTTTAGCATTTGTATAATTATGGAGATATGCCAGTGATGTAAATTGATGTAAAGATGTAAAAAAAAAAAACCAGTTAAAGCACAAATGACATAAATTGATGCAAGTGATGTAAATTACTTCCATTGCCTCGACTGCTTTGAAAACAACAGCTTTTCTTGATTGTTTTCAGACAAAAAGTTTGTCCATGGCATCCTATGTTCTCTGAATGGAGTTCTGAAGGATTGAGGTTTTGCTGTTTTTGTACTATCTGCATCACTGATAATCCTGCAGACTATTTGAAAATAAATGATTGGATTATGTCCCAGAAGCCACATTATGCTTACTACCATCTTCTGAATCTCCCTGCCATTGGGTGATCTTACTCCAGTCATTTTTTCTCAGCTGTCTCTAAAGGTTAATATTCTGTGGGAATGGACAGAAGAATTCTACAAATGCTGCCTACACATCTAATAAAAGAGGAAGGTAAGAAATCTGTAATGTCTCTTCATTAATCTATTAATGTTATTAAACTCCATCAAATTAACTCTGATTTGTGATCATCCCTGCAATTCTCTAGGCAACATTTTCAAAAGAGATTTACTAGTATTTTCTTCCAGGACTGAGTGAGAATGAGTGGCCCAAGGTCATCCCCTCCAGCTCCCAAGCGGGAACTCACCATCTCTTGATTTCTAATCCTGCAATTCAATCACTAAACCAATCTACCTCTCTAATATATTCTGTCTCTAATGCTAATGTCTATACTGCCACTATTACTACTAACTTATTATTCTTTACAATTTGTTATTGCTAAATTACTCATTTTTCCCACATTATTGACTCATGTGTATAAAAATATATAAATTTTACTATCAATTTTCATACAATTGTGGTTTTTGATTTTTTCAAATCTTTTAATGAATGTGCTTGATTCTCTCATTTCTGTTCCTGCCAGCTAACAATTTTTTTTAACTGAATGTATTTTCCCTAAGCTTTGCACCTTGTTTGAATCCCTGAAATGCTTTCTAACACAGTTCCTTGAATGTAGGATATACTTGTCAGCACTCATGATAAGCTAGAACTGTGTCTTGTTCCGAAGACTAGCCTTGTTAGAAAACCACATCCTGATGAATCTCAGGATTAAGTAAGTGCCTCAAATACTACATCACAGTAGATAGACATTTTTGTTTCTATTCTAATGTAAACTCTAAAAGCAAAACAAGATTCTGCCTCATTTTACTTTTGTGTTGTGATGCAGGCGAAGAAATGAGGGCATCTTTTGGTTTAGTGACCACATTGCTCCAACTTTAGAAGTACAGCTGAATCCACAAATGAGTAAAATTCCCCATGGAAAGTAGGGCAGGAGGAATTGATGGTTCACAAATTGATGCAGCAACTGCTTCCTTTTCTTCAGACCTCCCTTCTCACAAGTTCAATTGGGAGGGAGGGAGGAAGGATGGCCAGGATATTAGATAACCTTCTTGGGCACAATTCAATACAAGACACAGTAAACTCTAAGACAGGAGTGCAATCATTTGTCTATCTAATCCTAACCCTATGCAAAGTAAGATTCACACCCATTTTTTCCACTTAAGCAATCAAATAAAAGGCCAAAGCCAGGGGTGGGTTCCTCTTACCTTTCCTACTGGTTCGGGTCACAATCAATATGCTTGTGCGCATGCCCCTATTGTCTCTGGGTAGAAAACCCCCTGCATATGTGCACGAGGCTTTGCGCATGCACAGAGGGTTCTTTTCATGGCAATTTCATCCCAGAGTACCAATTTCAGGGCAAAGGAGTGGTTTGGGGGTGTGGCTAGCTGGGGCAAATTTCCTCTACCGGTTCTAAAGAACCGGTCCAAACTGGCAGCAACCCACCACTGCCCAAAGCTGATCTGGCACATATGACTGTCAACATAAGTAGCAAGAACAAAACATGTGCGACAACAATATCACTCCGATGCTGTGACTATGAGTGTGACGTACAGCTTTTTATTGGATGTCAGGATGTATTGCATAATTTATGCAATGATGTCACCATGTTTATGTCAAAATCATAATTTGCTCAGTTATTGGTGCTGTAATGGGGCATGTTTAAATCACAAAATACCTAATTCCTCAGTGTAAACCTGGATTGAAGTTAAAAAAAAATAGAGATTTGAGAAAATATTTAACAGCTAGAATATCATTAACCAAAATCTAGGAAAATCCTTTGGGGAGGTCACTCAATATAAACTTTATTAATCCAAAACTGGATATGAATGCCAATAAAGTGACATTCCACTCACATAAGAAAGATCACTTTTTCTTTAAGAATAGCTACTAAATTGTCACAGTTTATCTGAATTCTACTTATTCTGGAATGTCTAATTAGAACAGTCTAGTAGCAAGAGCAACAGCACTTAGACTTATATACTGCTTCACAGTGCTTTTCAGCCCTCTCTAAACGATTTACAGAGTCAGTCTATTGCCTCCAACAATCTGGGTCCTTATTTTACTGACTCAGAAGCATAAAAGACTGAGTTGTTCAGAATCGAACCCCTGGAGTGAGCAGTAAGTTAGCCTGCAGTACTGCATTCTAATCACTATGCCACCACAGCTTATATTTTAAGCAGATGTCACACCTTACACTAAATTAAATTAACTTGGGTTCATGCTACCCCCCCCCCAAAAAACCAACCTCAAATCACACTTTGGATATACACCTGGGGTGAAATGCTCCTGGTTTGGTCCGGTTTGGCAGAACCATTACCAGACATGTTGCCTGGTTCGCCGTACCAGTAAGATGGCTGGCTGGCCATGCCCCCGAACTGGTCCTCCCCCCTGTTGCCACTCGCTCACTCCACCCTGACAAGCCAAAAACAAGAGGGGTGTGAGGGGGGAGTCCGTTTTTGCTCTCAGTTTTTCCCTTGAAGCCTGCTAGGCAAACAAATTGGGGTTTTTTAGCAAAAAACAGGGGGGGGGGTCCATTTTTGCTCTCAGCAGGCTTCCCTTGAAGCCTGCTCGGC
>JANHFT010001693.1:142571-156164 GCA_032467955.1 Pseudoxenodon macrops
GAGATGCAGTCATTGGTATATAGAGAAAAGAGAAGTGGTGAGAGCACACAGCCCTGGGGGGCTCCTGTGCTAATTGTGCAGGTATCTGATGTGATTTTGCCTAGCTTCACCTGCTGCTTCCTGTCTGTTAGGAAGCTTATGATCCATTTTCAGGTGTGTTCAGGTACCACTAGTTGGTTTGGTTTAGTTAGAAGAATGTCCGGATGAAATATACTTAAACTTGCCTTTTTAGAGAAGGTTTTTTGATTTATTAATAGAAAGTAGAGAATTTTTTCTCCCTTGATTTCCCTTGCAGTTCCCAATAGATCCTTGAATTCTGCTTTCCTGAGAGAGAAAAGGAAACTGGAAGACATCTTCCTTCTATTAGTGAGAACTCAGCTCAAGACAAAAACAGAAAGATCTATTAGGAAGAGCACATGTAAAATTTTGAAGAGAATTGAAATCATACCAGAACTGCAACTATGGCAATATTGGGGAAGTGAAACCCCCAATAATTTTCACCTAGATGCAAGGTAAATGTAGAATCCTGCTCAGTTAAAACATAAGCATTTTAAGCAAAATTAAGTAAGTCCATAAAAAGATTTATGACACAGTTTAGAGCCATTTAGTACATCCATTTCTTACCATTAATTCCCAGAAATATATTACCACCAGTCACATGATTTTTAACTAATTGCATCGATAATCAATTTTCTCTTCCATTCCCAGTGTAAATACAAATTTATATTTTCAAGTTATTTCTCATCTATAAATACTTGATAAACGGGAACCATCAGGAATATATCTTTTTTCTGCCTGTTCAGTGTAATTTATGCCTGTGGCGAGAGTTTATCCCTTACCTAAGTATTTTATAGCCATGATACTATTGCTCCACCGATGTCAGTGCTTTTGGCTTCCACAGCATTACAATCCATCACTCGACTCATAAATGTTGCAGTATCTTTTATTGAAGGAATTCTACAATTTCACAAGGGCTTGGCAAAAGGGTATTCTGTAGGATGAATATCCTCATTCTTTAATCTGCATTTGTGAAGTCTTATAAACAATTTCACAGTACAAGTAGTCCTTGACTTACAACACTTCATTTAGTATCTGCTTGAAGTTACAACAGCACTAAAAAAAAGTAACTTGTGACCGTTTTTCATACTTATGACCATTAAAGCATCCCTGTGGTCACGTGATCAAAATTCAGAAGCTTAGCAACTGGGATATGTTAATGAAAGTTGCAGGGTCCTGGGATCATGTGATCACTCTTTGTGACCTTCTGACAAGCAAAGTCAATGGGGAAGACGGATTCACTTAACAACTATGTTACTAACTTAACCACTGGACTGATTCCAATGAATTGCCACTGATGAACTGTGGCAAGAAAGGTAATACAACTGGGGAAAATTTCATTTAACGAAAGTCTCACTTAGCAACAGAAAATTTGGGCTCAATTGTGGTAGTAAGTCAAGGACTATCTCTACCTCTACATAAGTAGATAGGGCCTCTTGTTTCTTTGCACAGAGATAATTTAGAATGTGGTCTCCCTTGTTCCACTTCAACAATTTCATCAAGACAGAAGCCTTCCAGAAATTGGAGATTGCAACTTCCAGAATTCTCATGTAGTATGGCCATTGGAAGTTGTAGTTCCGCATATCTAGAGAATACCACATTAGTCTACATTGTGCAGATTGTATCACTGCTGGGAGATAGGGGGAATTTGAAGTGGATTTGAAGCTTACTACTGAAGCAAAATAAATTAGGCCATATCACAAAGAAATATTGTGTTTGGCCCCAGCAGAGTGTCCACCACATGCATGGATTTTACACCCCCAAATTTTCAGCAGTGGCCAATGCTGATTGAGGGATTCTGGGAACTCAAGGCTACAAATCTAGACGGCACCTAAATTGGGGGGAAGCTGCAATACATTGTGTTCCCATTGGATCAGGGGTGGGTTGTGAATATTTTTGCTGCTGGTTTGCGCTGCATGAAGCGAGTGAAGCAGTCAAAAACTAGCTTCTGCGCATGAGCAGAATCCAAGATGGTGGCGCCCACGGAGACACCGATGGAACTGGCTCCATGATGTTATCGCGGAGTTACTAACAGTTCTATAGAACCAAATAGAACTGGTTGGAACCCACCTCTTCATTGGATGTCTGTAGAGCACCAATTTATTCCATTTATTTATTTATTTATTTAAATACACAGACCCATATATCCAGACAGACAGAAAGACAGATAGTCACAAACTTAAAAGATAAACAAAAAAACTTAAAAAAAGAAAAAGGTCAGGGAAGAAAATGTGAAAGTGCAAGAAAGAAAGGGGGAAAGATTATTTGATCCATGAAGGTCTGTGCTGCTCTATGAGATGGCAGCCACTTACTCCCTGCTGAGCTTCTGTTTATTTGATTTAATACTCCCTTCGCCACTTCAGAGCCACTATGACAGGCAGTGTGTTAATGATTACAAGCAAGCTTCATAAAAGAGATCCTGGGAAAAAATATAAAATTATTTGTTCAAATTTCTTTAAGAATCAAAGAGCAAGAAGTTTACTCAAAATAGTCAATCAATCAATCAGAATAGAGCTGGAAAGAACCTTGGAGGTCTTCTAGTCCAACCCCCTGCTCCAGCAGGAGACCCTATACCATTTCAGATAGGTGATTGTCCAGTCTTTTCTTTAAAATCTCCAGTAATGAAGCACCTACAACTTTTGAAGGCAAGCTGTTCCACTAGTTAATTGTCCTCACTGTTAGGAAGTTTCTCCTTAATTCCAGGTTGCTTCTCTATAGGTTTATAGTTTTACATAGTTTATAGTTCTTTTTCTATTCAATAATTTTTATTAAACATTAAAACAAGACAAAATTAACCTTCAATAGAGCATATCAGTATCTGTGACATTCATATATACCTAAATTCTATTCACTATCATCTAATACACAGTCATCTACATTCTACTACATTATATACACACGTACCGTATAGTCCTATTATCTTCAATAATACAATAGAATATAATAATAGTAATAATATACTACTATATAATATATAAATAATGTAGTTTATAATCTTTATTTCCTAAATTTATAGTTCTATAGTTTTACATGATGGTCACCATTGGCACCTGAAGTTTTCAGGTAAGAAAATATTCCAGGACTATAATAAACCCTGCACAATTTTGCAAATTACTGGCCTTTTTTAACATCTGTCATCCATTAATGCATAAAGAAATTAAAAGACTCATCTTCTTTGGAGTGCAGCATGAATTATATATTCATATTAATTTTGGACGCAATGATACAACAATTTGTGCATCAAGATTTAAGATTAGCTATCTTTTCTATCAAGGGATTAAGTTAGCTGTCGCTATGACAACAGCCGTACTCCACTGATGCTTTAAGTTCAGAAATGTCTATAAGTAAATGAAAATAAGCATAATGTCACGCTCCCATCTTAATAGGGATTTATCCTTGTTTATTACAAGGCTACATTTAAAAAAAAACTGCCATTATGCTCTCTGGACTGGCAAGTAAACTCTCATATTGTTGGTATAAAATACAGCTGGCTCAGACTATTTTAATTAGTATAGAACTTCATTCCCAACAAAATGCTTGGATTTTGATTATCACAAGCTCTTAACATGATCAAAGAAATGTTGAATGCTTCTGTCCCAACATATCGGAAAGAAAAACTATTGAGGAAAGTGAATGTAAAAAAAAGTTTGTAAATGGTGCATTTTGAACTAAATTATGGTGACTAGAGAGCCTTAAATCTAAATCCCATAGCTGATTTGACTAACATTATGCTTTCTATCTGTTTACAGAAATAAACATAAATAAACAGTCTTCACTTGTATCAACAATCATATGTTTTTTGTTTCTCCATTTTCTTTACGCAAGATCTGACAGTTTGGAGAAAGATGCAATTCTACTTACAGAAATATTGCTGAATTCCAAATGAAATTAAAAAAATGAAATTGAAACTTCCTACATTTTAGATTAATTAACAGAATCAACTGAATGAACTTTGAGCATAGTTTAATTCTTAAAAATTCAAAATCTATAACTGAATAACATTTTTATTACACTCAGCCAACCAAAATCAATTCAAGCTTTCATGTTCTCCAGAATTTTTCATGAGGCAAGATAGCACAAAGATTAGGAGATGGACAATGGGCAATAAAATGCAAAAAAAAAACTATACCTACAGCTGATAGTTCAGCTATAATGTTCTGCCCTTCAGAATCAATCTCCGAATGGAGACTGAGTGAATTTGTTAATGGTAAATCTCCTTGATGTCAGGCTACTCATGGCATTTAAGGACAAAAGTTTTTGAAGGTTCTTAAGAAGAGATTGGACAAGCATTTTTTTCTGAAAATGGTATATGTTTTGCTGCTTGAACAGAGGATTGGACTAGAAGACCTCCAAGGTACCTTCCAACTCTGTTATCCTGTTAAAAAACAAGTGTTGTAATATTAAGTAAATGTCTATGGCGATTCTCAATCATCTACGGGTAGCTTATAGTTGTCTCAAAGGTGCTTTTTTCAAAAGACAAATACACTTTCTTGGTGTTTTCTTTGGAAATATTTTACTAAAGAAGTTTCTTTAGTTAATCAGTTCATTTCTTCAGAACTAAAGAGCTTCTTGGTTGAGAAGCAAAACATTTTCAAAGAAAACACCAAGAAAGCCCAGTTGCCTTTTGGGGGGAAAAACACCTTTGGGACAACAAAATAAACAAAGTTAGTTCCACCAATTCTAAGGACAAAAGAACCATTATCACCCTCATTGTTTCTCACCATAGGCAATGTTCAAGGCCTTCTGGCTTGGAGAAGAATAGAAATAAACATGACAGCTAAACCAGAAAATACTATATATCAAATTATGTGGTTCCATTGCAGAAAATCCTCTAGATGTGAATTCTATCCTGGGTGAGTAAATCTGGCATTTTCTAAGCTATGAAAAAAGTTTATGCCCATGAAAATAAGATAACCATAACAATTGATATTTCTCAAGGATTGCTATTTTGTGTGTGTGTGCATAGACCATAGTGTGTGCATAGTTGGATTGCTTGCTTTTTGTATGCCTATAATTCCTAGACAGCTGCATCAAGTAGATAAATCACAAAGGATTACGTTCTTCTAGTATGTTCCTCTAAGGTTTTTGTTGTAATTTTAATATACTATTTCTTCTTTTCTTATTCTTAATTTATCACTAGTCCCAAATCAAGGATACCACAGACAAGCAAATCCACTTCATGAGTTCCAATGATACAGCCATGTAAATGTTTAAGTCAGAGATTTAATTCTATGGTGATTGCATAGCCAAAGTACCAAACCAAGTTGATCTGCCACATTGAATCAGTGACTCCAAATTGATTCAGAGTGATATGAACAAATACAGCAGTGGCTCGATGGTATTTTACTGTTTCTAACACTGGGAATAATGAACCATTTAGTCTAACCATACATGGAGATAGTAGAGGCCGTGTGTTGAGTGGTCTGTCAGAAATGTGATTTCTAGCCAAATAATGTTTTCACCTCATTAAATCCCATGACTATCAGAGTCCTTTGGGACTGGGAAAATGTTTTTGCTTTTTTTTCTCTCACTCTTTCTTAGAACTGAATTGCCACTAGATGCAGTTTCATTCCCTTTTATTAATTCTGTTTTGTTCAGTCATCTTTTTGTGACATCCATCCCAATGTTTCCCAAATCTATATTATTTGTGATGTGTCCCCTGTTTGATGACAGTCCCCTGTTGGTATCAGTGAGTCTGTGTGACTTTGGTTCCCCCATCCATTCATCTTTATTTCTCCCAATGTCCCACACAAACTAAAGCTTCCCTTCCCAAAGATCCTTTGGAATCTTTGTTGGCTGACAGTCTGTCTTGAACAAATGAATCTTTTGTGACTGGACCTAAGCTAGTGTGTTAGAAGAATTTGAGAACTACATGTAGAAAACACCTTATTGATTGTTGTTATGGTTATATAGACAATAGAAAAATCTACTCCAAGCCCTCTTCCTTCTCCATAATCTGGCAAACTATCATTTTTTTCAAAATATAGATTGTATTAACACTGAGAATGTGAAAGAGGAGAGAGTATCCAACTTTGCATAAGATCATTCTCACTGGAAATTTAATCCCTATTTTGCTATCTGTAACCACAACATATGAAATATCCTCTTCAGCAAAGAGATGGCACATCTGGCAACATCACCAATGTTTTTAGCTTTAAGGAAAAGCAAGCCCTGAATCCTCACAAGCAGGAACAAAATATATTCCTTTTGTGGGAAAATTGATTAATACTTTATCTCAATTGTTTTTGTTTTTATTTTCATACACTGTTGGCTAAAACTTCACTTTAAATTTTTGTAGGTTTGGAGCACTCCAATACACTGAGTGAATGGAGCACACTCAGAACACAAATGCACATTTATGTTACACTTCTACAATAGTTTTACAATTGAAGATCAGGCAACAAGACTTCATGTTGTTTTCTCTTCTCATTCCTACCTATACAAAGGATGGCACAATTCAGCAATCAGGGCTTTGTATCTGGCCCAAAGGCTGTGGCTGGTCTAATATGCACACTTAATGTCAAAGCATAATGTACTTTTGGTCACCCTGTCAGAAAATTGACACATTCTGCCTTTATGTCACATTACTCACATCCATCAAATCCTGCCAACTGCCCAACTACAGTATTTTTCTGTTATAAGGTTACTAAGGTGCAAAGTTCTCCTACTTTGGGAACTGTTTTATAACTAACATAAAGTATGACTAGCAAGCCACAACTGTGGGGTTTTACATTATATTGAAATCTTGTCATTCAATATCTTTTTAGGGCAGCTTTCTCAAACTTGGCAACTTTAAGATGTGTGGTGTGGCTGGCTGGGGAATTCTGGGAGCTGAAGTCCGAACATCTTAAAGTTGCCAAGTTTGAGAAATAGCATTCAAGGCCACATTTGAATGGGTATGCTTGTTAAGCTTAATGAAACTTTTCTTACTCTGGCAACTAAGAAAGAGGGTAGAAGACTGGACTGATGGATCTGTAAATCAGTTTAACAAAAAGTGATCCGTACTTATCTGCTTGCTTGCCAATATGGATTCAGGGTATTCCAAGTATTTATTCAATTTGTATAGCCACTCCTCTTACAAATATGACCGTATACAACTGTTAAAGCAGTACCAAAAACAGAAGCAAGCCAAAAATAAATATAAAACCATGTTAAAAGCCATATTAAAAACATAAAACATAATCAGCAGCAGAGTGACAAGCAACTCAACAGTCATTATATCCACTGAATAAGCTCTAAGCAAAGCTGCATCTTCTGAGTGTGTAGTTGTACCTATTTTTAAAATGGTTAGGAAAAAATGATTCCTTCTTCATGTAAATGTAGCACTTCTCTGCTATTTATTAAAGCACCCTAACTTTTGAGGAGTACTGCAGCATTACATTTGCATAATCTTTTAAGAAGTAGATCCCTGAAAACATTCCTGGCATCTTTAGTATCTAGTACGATGAAGCAAAGTCTTCTAAGACGAACAGCCCTTTTTATAATGGGCATATATCCCAGCCACTTTCTAGGAGTTACATCATGCTACGATGTGCCAATGGATACCAAAAAATTAATGAATGGAGCCCTACCAGGAAGATGAAGTGTTTGCCAACCAGCCATTCTAATCTGTTTGGTACAACCAATAATTGAGTGATCACTGAGTAAAAAGCTACATACCACACACATGGGCAAGCTAATTGGTATTTTTCAAGAACACCAGAAGAATAGCAATAGCACTTAGACTTACAGTATATACCACTTCACAGTGCTTTACAATCCTCCTTAAGTGGTTTACAGAGCCGGCATATTGCCCCCAACAATCTGGGTCCTCATTTTACCAACCTCGGAAGGATGGAAGGATGAGTCAACCTTGAGCCAGTGAGACTCAAACTGCTAAACTGCTAGCAATCAATCAACAGTCAGTAGAATTAGCCTACAATATTGCATTCTAACCACTGTTTCACCAGAGCTTTTCAGAGGCAGAAGTCATAACACATTCAGGTTTCATTGTTTCAGGGAAGAAATAAATGGGTAACTAAGAAACAGTTTTTAAAAGTATGGTTTTTAAATTGAAGTTTGTTATTTCTGCACCAGTTCAGCACATCTCTGTAGGTTCTTTACTAAATTACATTGTGAGCTGTTATTTTCTCATTCCTGCTGTTTCTGTCTTAAAAGAAATATTCCAAAACATTATTGTGGTGAGATTCTGGAAGGTATCAGGCATAAACTTGTAGGAGTTAATGTACTCTAAATGGATATCATGCATGCTATTTTCATTACAGTCTGTCAAAAAATATTAGTAGCGGCAGATATTTTGATTGCCAAATCAAAACCTGAATCAGTTCCAATCAAATTGTTTTGCCTTCAAATTTCAAAGCACAAAATTGGATTGCAATAGAGAAGCTCCACATCTCAGCTCTCCAATTTGAACTGCATCAGGACTGATTTGACAGTCAGTTTGGTGTAGTGGTTAAATGCATCAGGCTAGAAACTGGGAGACTGTGAGTTCTAGTCCTGCCTTAGGGACAAAGACATCTGGGTGACCTCCAATCACTCTCTTAGTCCTAGGAAGGAGGGAGTAGCAAACCACTTCTGAAAATCTTGTCAAGAAAACTACAGGGACTTGTTCAGGCAGTCTCCAAGAATCTCACACAACTGAATGGAAGAAAAGAAAAAAAAATCTATAAACAGTGTTGCTGCATATCACATTTGCTGATCACACAACCTGAAAATATTCTGAAGATCCAAAAGGGTAGGTTACTTGTGAAATTCTTAACTTGTCTGGGAGAAGATGAAGCAGAATGCCCTTTCCCTAGGGCTTCAAATAAAACTCCAGATACGATTAACGTTGTAACCTTGTGTCAGGGAAATGGGCATCCATTATTCAGTGATGAGCACACCCACAAATCACAGGAGGAAGGCTTCTCTGGTGGACCACAGGTTGAGTCAGAGGTCCTGACAAAAGCATTGCTCTGCACCTCTGAACATGTCTTGCATAACTTAGTTCCTCTATTTTATGATACAGGAAGGTAAACAGAAGGAAAGTATTTATCCCTTGGGGCACTGCTTGTCACATACGTACCATTTCAGAAGCAGAAGTCATAATGCATTCAGGTTTCATTGTTTCAGGGAAGAAAATGGAATCTATTTTGGGATGCCAGTGAGAATGGTGTGATTTTCCACATAAGGAAATGTTTAAGGACACGATGGTGGAAGCTATGCGCTTGAATTAAATAATAATTTTGGAGCCCATTTTAAGAATGACAGTTCTTAACTGTCTGAACCCTCTCCTCATTCATAATTAACTACAGATTTCTAAATTAACTGTTTTGTTAATAGGAGGTGGCACTTCTTTGGTTTCAGAGCAGGCAAAAGTTTATAGGAACCAAAGAACAGTAACGTTATTTAAGATGAGGAAAGGAAACTTTTAAAAATGATATTGCTGCTTTCTGACAAGCTCTGGGAAGACCATATTTAGAGAGAGAGAGAGAGAGAGAGAGAGAGAAGGAGAGGGAGAGAAAGAACCAAGAGACCAAGAATATCAAAGAGTTGGAAAGAACCATTTGGAGCATTAAATCCAATTCTTTATCCAGGAATTTATTTATTTATCAAATTTATATACCGTATTTTTCGGAGTATAAGATGCTCCAGAGTATAAGACGCAACTTAGTTTTTGGGGAGGAAAATAAGAAAGAAATTGTGCCTCTGCCTCCCAGCATCCATGACTAGCATTTGAAAGGAAAGTTCCATTTGGGAGGGGCTGCCTTTGCACCCTCCAAAAGCTCTGGTTTTGGGACGATGGTCTGTGGCAATCCCTGAAGCCTGGAACAGGTATAAAACACGGAGGCGGAAGGGCGGGCGGGGCTACATACGGTATATAAGACACACCCAAATTTTCACTCTCTTTTGGGGGGAAATAAGGTGCGTCTTATACTCCGAAAAATATGGTAGTTGACAGTGACTCCGGCTGGCCTAAAATCACAAATAAAAAATAAAAGGTATAAAAATCCATATTAATAAATTTCATAAAAGCAAAGGATACAAACTACAGTAGAAGGAGGATAAAAAGTGTCACTTTAACACTCTCTAAACAAGCCTCCAGTTACCTAGAAGTCCTAGGCCTGAAAATATAGTCAGGTCTGAAATGGTGTGGAGTCTCCTGCTCAAGCAGGGGGTTGGACTAGAAGATATTTCCAAGGTCCCTTCCAACTCTGCCAGCAGCTACAATCATAGTAAGCCTACACTTTACAAGCTTGCCAAGTAAGATGTCATGGAATATTGAGTCAAAATGTATTGCTGAAGTAAAGATATATTATATCCACTGCATTCCAATGATCTACTGGGGAAGATACCAAATCAAAAACTTTAAATAAAATTAGACTAATTTTCAGACTAATTTTAATAATTAAAGCTACCTTTTAGCTACAAGCAAGAACAGAGCTCTAATATTTCACAGCAAGTTGCCTTTGTAACTGTCTATTAGGAAATAGACAGTTACAAAAACAACTTTCTGTGAAATATGCTTATCATCTTTGCATATTTATCTTGGCATCTCACCAAATGAGAAGATTGCTATTGTCTGTGCTGTGCTCATGATCAACCCTTATTTGACATTTTGTTCTAAAATAAATCAATATCAATTTTTACCTCCCTCCCTAAACATAGCTATCCATGGTAGTAAAAGTGTGCTGGATTATATCTGAATGCTTTGATGTGCCAAATATCTATTAAAATCCTTCCAGTGCCATCCCATTCTTTAAATAAAGCAATTCCAAGTAGAGCTAAACCAGCATTTATCTAACTAGAATGGAAATAAGCAAGGCCCAGGAGTGATCATTATTTTTTAGTTCCAACCAAGATCAAGGATGGGTTAGAGTATCCCACAGTGTAATTATGGATGTGTTACAGGGTTAATTTGTTTCTAGATTTAATCCAGTTGTCACAATGTAAGCCTCCCAGTTTTAATGAAACAGTGTCTTTTATAAAGGCTAAACTAATGAACCCTGCCTTTTGCAAATGCCTTATTAACAAGAAAAAGTAATTTTCATGTAGTGTTGTCTTGTCACATTCTTTTTTGTAAACTTAGTTGTATGGGGATTTTTTCAGCTATTGTCTATTTTACATGTCTGGAAATCTTTCATGGCCCTCCCAAAAAAAACCTCAAAAGGAAAATGTAAGTTATAAAAGTTTTGAGTAAACAAAAGTATCCAATTAATTAATTCAGTGAAACTATCCCTTTCTATACTATTCCTTAAGGCTTAGAATATCCTTATTATTTAGAAAGAGGGAATAGGACCCTAAGGGCATTGTATAAGAAAATCATCTTTGTGGTTATGAATATTTTTTAAATTCATTCATAGGTAGAGAACTCTGCACCTCTGCAACTCTGTTCAATAAACTACTTATTCCTATTTGTAAAATTGCAAATTCTACAACAACATTAAAATATTCATAAAATAATTCAGAAAGAGCTTTATTCACAAGGCAGTTTAAAACCATCACACAGGTAAAATAAATTAATATAACCATTCTAAATTTCCAGCAGAGGTGTTCCTTAGTTTACAAACAAGGCATGTAGTAGCAATCTGACCGGTTCATAACTGGATGAAAGTTTACCTGGAATTTCCAAAACTATAGACTAAACTAGAAACTAAACACCCATATCCACATAGTAACAGTAACAAACATGCTCATACATGTAACATGTATGTAACATGTAATGGTAACAGAGTTGGAAGGGACCTTTAGAGAGAGGGAGTGGCAAATCACTTCCATATTATACCCAAAGAGGAAATATGGGTTTGTACCAGTATAAGAAAAAAATATTTTTGAATGGTGACATCCAGTTTATGCAATGCCTTCCCCAGAGAGACTCAACTGCCTATCTTAGAATTTGTGTCAGTTTAAGACCTTTTTATTTTAAACTAAACATTTGGCTGACTGTGTAACAAACTGTAATAATGATAATATCTCTGAATACAAGTGCAATGTTCAACTCAAGAGTCAAGAATGCCCTCCTTCAGTTATTGATTCAAGCTCCTATCAATCCATGAAAAAGTGAAGAAAATTGGACCAGCCAGATTTAAACCAGATTTCCAACCCAATTCTTTCTATGGATTATGTAGAAGAAAAAACGTGTTGTTATCTACCCGAGGCCATTCACTTTAGGTGCTGCTTCCTAGGATATTTTTATAGGTCTACCCATGGGAAGGCACATTTTTTGTACTCTTAGGCTTCCAATGTTTACTTCTTCCTGTAAAAAGCATTCTTGTGATTACAAAGCTAAAATCAAAAAGGTAAATATTAACTTAGCTGAAACTAGAAATGCAGCTATGTCCAACAGTGAGAGACACATAGACTTAAAAATATAATTAAAATTGCTTACTTTGAAAGGAAATAGAGTGATAGGTATGCATGCATGCATCTATGTATATATCATTAGCGCTATGTATTTTTACCAAATTATTACCTTTCTTTTCTACATTGTTCACTAAAGTTCCGGTGAAAAATACATCACTGGCTTCTTATCTCCTAATAATGCATTCTTTTCTTTCTATGCAGCCTATAATCAGGAGTACTTAAGTTATCCTTGTGACATCAGCAATTTAACAAAATGACAAACGTTTAGCTAAATTTAGACCGGTGATATTGAAGGATGAAGAAAAAAACATCAACATGTATCCGTTGATAGGTCAAGGGAGGTCAAGGACCTTCTTCAAGTGACAGGTTTATGGAAAGGGACACTTCAAGTCATACAATAAATGTTTAATATTGTCAATTACTTCCTCGTTCTGTTTGCACACAAAAGATTTTGGAATTCTTTTTTTTATATATATATTTAAAGACTGAGAATTTGTTACTGCATAAATTACTTCTAAATTATATCAGAACAATTTCTGAATTATTGTCATGGTTATATAATTTTCGTAACCATAGAAACAATTTTAAAACTGTTCTCAAATCATTCAAAAGTAATTTATGCAATAACAAGTTTCTATTTGTAAAAAAAAAAGAATTCCAAAACCTGTTTACTTATATCAATGCCCCTGGGCAAATTCTGTAGGTTAGGAAACCTCAATATTTTAAATATTTAAAATATTTAAAAAGGGAGATTCCACAAACTCTGCTAATTTCCCCCCATAATTTTCACTGACATAGTGTGTAAATTGTATACAAGTTGTGGGTCAATTAGTATTTAGAAAAGGAACATTTTTGTTTTAGCATTTTAAAATATTGTTTTCTGTGTCTTGATACAAGCCCATTGAGAAACATAATTATACTTACATTTAAAGAAGCATCCTTTTCAAATAAAACAAGAGTACATAGCTGATAATTAACATGTTATCAAACATGTTATAAAATGTTTTGTGAGACAATTTGGATCTAGTTCCAGGATTTGATTGTTTGCTTTCAATGATTTTGTCTATTACCGTATATCAAGAAGTCCACAACCCCTGGGCTGCAATGCACTACTGAACTTTTTTTTTTAATCAAGTTTTATTTCATTTTTCTTCCTCCAACTCCTCCCAACAAAGCTTACAACATCAGTTGTCA
>JANHFT010001694.1:22764-37608 GCA_032467955.1 Pseudoxenodon macrops
AGGGGTTCAAGGAGATTGCCCACAGGACTTTGGATAGGGTGTACCATTGGAGGCTTTAAAATTGGTTGCTCCCTTAATGAAGCTGCATATGGTGTTTGGGGATAGTCCTCTGTCCAGCCCATCCTGAAGGAATTCTAGGATCTGGGCCACCGTTACTGAGATGGGATCGATGCTGTCCTTAGAGCACCAGTTACAAAAGGTTTTCCAAGTCGAATCATAGATCCTGTTAGTTGATGGTCTCCTGGATGCCTGGATTGTCGTGATTACTCTGGTAGATAACTTGCCCTGTGTCAGGGCTCTCCATTCAAATGCCAGATGGTCAGTTTTAACCATTGTGGCTCCGGATGCACCAGAGCCCCCTGGTTGAGGAATATCTTTTCTTGCGGAATTCTCCATGGTCTGGTTACTGATAGACTGACCAGATCTGTGAACCATGGCCTCCTGGGTCAGTTGGGAGCTACGAGTAATGCTTCCCCCTTTTCTTCTAGCACCTTCCTGATTATCCTTGGGATCACGGGAAAAGACGATAAGAGTCCTCTTGGCCACGGGGTGCAGTGCATTGGCCTCCTCTGCCCCCGGTGTTACGAACCTGGAGTAAAATCTTGGCAGCTGGCTGTTTGATGGTGTGGCGAACAGGTTCAGGACCAGAGTCCCAAATCGTTCTGTTATTTCCTTGAACAGGTCCCGATGCAGATGCCACTCCGCGTGACCGATTGTGGTCCTACTGAGTCAGTCTGCCTGGACATTTGTTGTTCCCCAGATGTGCTCCACTCTGATGGAGAGAAGATGCTTCTCTAACCAGAGCCCCAACTGCTCTGCCTCTCACATGAGAACTTTGGAATGCATGCCCCTTTGACAGTTGATGTGGGCCTTGGTGGCTACATTGTCTGTCAGGATGAGAATGCGATGGCCAATTATCTGGTCCTGAAACCCTGTCAGGGCCAGGAGAACTGCCCTGAGTTCTAGACAGTTGATATTGTTTGGTAGGTCCTCCTGCGACTACTGCCCCCAGGCCATCTGTGCCTGAAAGTGAATGCCCCAGCCGAAAAGGCTAGCATTTGTTGTGATGGTTAGGCAGTTGGCTTCCTCGAAGGCACAACCCCTGGCCATGGCCTGGGATGTCCACCAATGGAAAGGCTGTAGCACCTCGTGTGGGACCTAAACCTTGATATTTGAATTGCTTTCTCTGGACCTCTGGTATGGTAGGAGAAACCACTGTGTGTGGATGAGCCCAGGGAACTACCATGATGCATGATACCATCTTGCCTAGGAACTTTGAGAGAAGGGCTAGTGGGACCCTGCGGTCCGCCCAAATCTGCTTTACTATTGCTTTTATGCTGACCAGATGCTCCTGTGACAGGAAGACCTTGCATAGTGAAGTGTCTATGATTGCCCCCAGGTGAGGCAATTGGGTGGTAGGAGTCAGGTGACTCTTCCCGTAATTGATGGAAAAACCATGATCCTACAAAATCCAGATTGTGAATTTTAGGTGTCTTCCAATTGTGGGAGGAGGACTGGATTAAAATGTCATCCAGTTAACACTGGACTCAGATTGGTAGTGCCCTGATGTGGGCCAAGAGAGCTGCCAGGACCTTGATGAACACCCTGGTTGCTGAAGACAGACCGAACAGTAAGGCCCTGTTCAAACAGCCAGCTGCCGAGATTTTACTCCAGGTTTGTAACACCGGGGGCGGAGGAGGCCAATGCACCGCACCCCGTGGCCTGTATTGGTAATGCTGACCTGCGTAGTAGAACCGGAGGAACTGTCAATGTAATGATAGGATGGGCACGTGGTGGTACACCTCCGGTCTATGGATGTTAAGAAGTCGCCCTCCCGGACGCTCTCCAAAATGGACTGGAGAGTTTGTTTTTTGAGTCTCTTGTAAGTGTGGTACTTGTTCAATCTTTTTAGGTCTAGAATTGCTCTCCAGCCCCCCCCCTCCGAGGCATTGGGAACCACAAATAGTATGAAATAGAAACCTTGCACCTGCTGGCCTGCCGGGACTGCCTGGATAGCTTGAATATCCAACAGGTGTTGGATTGTGGTCTCTATGAGGCCCTTCTTTGTGTTGTCTCTTGGTATAGGACAACGTATGAAGAATCTTGGGGGTGTGGAGAGAAATTTGAGCCTGAGGCCTAGTCTCACTATGTTTAGAACCGAGGTGTCTGAGGTGGCCGCCTCCCATTGGTTCACAAATAATGCTAGGGATGGTCTGATCTGGTGTTACTTGTAGCACCGGAAGGGACCACCTCCAGAGTCACAAAATGGTTTCTTGGCCTGGAAGTTTTGTTTGTTTCTATCTCAGAATCCAGCTCTATTTGTTTGTCGATCAGTTCCCCATGGGAACCTCTTTTGGAAGTAGCCTGGACCAGTCTCTGCTGGCCGAAAGGAGGAACTGCAAACATAAGACGAGGGCCGTCGGTCAGCTTGTTTGTGTAAGTATGGCAGTACTTTCCTCCTGTCCTTGGTTTCTACCAAGATGGGCTCCATGGCCTCCCTAAACAGCTTGCCACCCATGAAGGGTGCAGAGGCTAGCCTCCATTTGGATTTGGCATCTGCCTGCCAGTTGTGAAGCCATAGCATGTGTCATCACTGCTGATGCTATTGCCCTGGAAGCAAATTTGGCTGTGTCCAAGGTGACATCCACCAAGAATTCCATTGCTGCTATCAGTTTGGTGATGTCTTGCTGAAGGCATTGGTTGTCAGGTGGAATTCTGTTTTGCATCTGACATAACCAGGCTAAAGAGGCCCTACTGAAAAGTGAAGCAATCGTGGTTGTCCTGATCGCCCAGGCTGATGCCTGGAAAGCCCTGCGAAGGGCCAACTCTGTCCTCCTATCCTGTGATTTCAGAGTGTCTACAGTGTCTTGGGACACAAGGTTAGACGAAGTTAAGGCTGCTACCAGCCCACGTACTGCTGGTAATTGTAGCTCCTCAGCAAAGTTTAAGACTATATTATAAAATATCCTGTCATTCCCATTTGGGTTGGGATACATTCCTGGTTGTGTCCATTGTTTTCGGACCATATCATGGAACAATTGTGGCGAGGGAACCTCCTCATTTTGCGCCACTGGTTGTGTAAACAGGAGCACATTTGGGTCTAGTAGGCCTAGAGGTGCCTTTGAAGCAATAGGTTCATCCCCCATGTTGGCTGTGGCCTTGACTTTAAATAGTAGAAGCTTGAAGAGGGAAGAGTGGAATAGCCCCGTGAATGCCTGTGGTTCAGGAGCCCACGCCTCATCTTCTAAAAGACTCCGTTCTCTCTGGTCCTCTTCTCCTAAAATCCAATCTCGGCTCTGCAGGGATGGAGTGGGAGAGTTAGACCTAAAATTCCTCAAGTCCTCCTGACTTTGGGGTACCAGTTGTTGGCTATGCTCCCAGACAGAGCCTGGTGTCATAAAATCCTTCTGATTCCCCTGTTGCAGGCATGTGACCAGTCCTTGTGTTAAGGATATTAAAAGTCTCATTTGCTCAGAAATCTCTGAGCTTAGACGCTCCCCTGGGTGCATACCTGCCGCAGCCGTGGGGGTGAAAGTGGCCTCTGGGGCCATATGCATCCTCTTTAGGTGAGGCTCCCATCCATTTTCTGCTGACAGGCTATTTGGCTGTGAGGATTGTTATATAGTGACCAATTTGGTGCCCTCTGAGGATTGCCCTCTGGTGACCAATTTGGAAGGCGTGAATGGTTCTCATCCCTGGCTGTCTCTGAGTGCCCTAAGAGCCTGTCTCTTAGCCTGTGAAATTTTCCTTTCCAAGGCTTTTTTCCTCCTCAAGACATCCCTTTCCTCAGCTTTAGAAAATTTCCTCTTTGCAGTTATATTTCCACTGTCCACCTTTGGTGCTGCAGGTTTTCTTTGTTCTATCTGGGGATGTGCTGAACCCCCCCTTCCCCCCCCCACTCACATGAGCCACCTTGTGGCTTTCTGATGCGCTGGGGATTTTCTGGACCCCTGCTTGGGAGGTGCCAAGACGTCTGCAGATTAAAGTGCGCCAAATGTTTGCTCTTCTGAAAAGAAGCTGGAAATGGCGGCTGGGCTGAATGAATTGGATCTCCATCCACTTGATTCAGTTAGACTGGTTAGCCAGCACTCTCCTTTCAGCGGTTATGCCCTTGAAAATCCTGGGGTTTCTTTGTAGTACTGCCGGTCAGATTGGGTAGCCTGCTAACTAGTTGCAGCACCGGACAGTCAGACTGGATAGCCAGCTGATTCCTCCCAGTGGTTTCCTATCCCGCCCGGGTAGCAGCGTCCTTCCAGTCTGCTTTAGCACCAAAAACGTTAAAATTAATTGAGGCAATAATTGAAAAGACAGAACTTCCTTCTAGTTGAGTGCCCCAGAAGCGCCTTTTCCGAGGCTTTTGCCTTCCATTCCCCACAACTGCTCTTAAAGCGGCAGGCTCTGCTTTTCAGCCACCCAGGAAGCTGAATTCGGCTGCAGTCGAACACTTTTAAATTCCATTCTGGTGACTCTAAGAATCCAAAGAATTAAACTCCTTCATTCTGAATAGCTTTTCTACACACATCTCTCTCTGATGTAAGACTGAATCAAATTAGGGTTCAGCCAGGAGAGGTATGGCAGAAAGCTTAATGGATTCAGTCTTTTAAAGGATGAAGGCGGAGTCAACACCCATACTTTGGATTCTCAGGTCAGCACATCAGAGAAAGTATGAATATATAAAGGTAATTTAATTTGTACAGAAAGCTGTTAGAAGAGAAAAACAAAGTATAGAATGAGGAAGAAGAGGGAAGCAAGATTTCACATATTCCAAAGCCACTTTAAAACTGACTGCCAAAGTTCTATCTAGCAAATGAGAAAAAAATGGTTTGCAAACAATGGAAGATGGGAACAGAATGTTATTTAAACAAATGCTAAATAAATAAATAAAGCCACAATGTCCTTCTCAGTTTTATAGCTACTATTCTGTTTACTTATAAAAAACATTTCATCTTCACTTTTTTTCAAACTTTAACTTATTGCTAAAAATGTTTTCAAGCATCCTACAACACATATTAACTTTAGAGAGTACATTTTTTAAAATTTGGGGCCACATATTTTTCTCTATAAATTCATGGGCTAGGAACTGGCTAGGTAAATTGAATGCTCCAAAATACAGCAGTTTTAAAGATATTATATTACAAAACCAGATCTTAAAAATCATGCTCAAAGCTTGAAGGAAGCCAGTGTAAAGTTCTATAAGAGACAACTGATCATAAACCAAATTAAATTAAATTATAAGATTCAATTAAGAAAAAAAATCCAAAAAACTTGGTGAGATAGAAAACTGTGAATTGGCATACTTCCAAAGTTTACTACTTGATGAAATTTTTGCAGAGAATATTAGACTGATTAATTGTTAGTCTAGATTAGTCATGTTGGGCTCGATCCAACAAGGCACTTACATTCATAAGCAAAAATGTACACTTGGGATTACTTAACAAATGAGCCAAGCCTTAATATTTAAGAAATCTATCTGTAGTCTTGCTTTATAAATATAATACACGTGATAGATAATCAGAATCCTTATTTAAATTCTTACCATTAAAATTTTGATTGACATGTTCAGTTTGAAAAATATTGATGAAATGTATGATGAACAATGCAGGAAACACATTTCAAATTCCTACGCTCCTGTAAATATTTTCAGAAACCAGGAAGTAACTTTAAAAAAAAAATCTGTGAAGAAAAACATTGGTGGAATGCATATGAAGCGAAAACTGTATAAGATGTATAATAGAGGAAACTAACAAAACATTTACTTGAAATACGCATACCATTTTGACATTTCCTTAGAAAAAGCTGAAAAAACTTGGTAAATTATATATTCTCCTTCGTTTCCAGCCATATATGAGAAGGGTATATGTGTGAGTGATATAATCTGCCCAACAGTTAGAAAAACCAACTGTAGGAGAAAGTGGACAGTCCCCACCAGTTTGTAGTTATAGATAAGAGTGATTTTTCTACGGTGAAACACAGTGATTCATAATCTACACTGAGATTGTAATACTGTACATATTCAATTTTATATGTAAATTAATAAAAATGTCTCATGGCATTACAAATCATGATCAATTTGCCAGAAGTAGTTTTGCATACAATGAAGATTGTGTTCAATGAAGTCTATATAAAGGAGACGAGAATAATTTCTTTATAAATCTTTTTTCTTTTTTTCTTTGTACCTTTTCTTTTTTTACTTTTTATATTATTTTATATTATTTTTAGTTTGATTAGTTTTTTATCTTTTTATCTTTGTACTTGTAAATTTTAATACAATTACATAAAATTACACAAAAAAGAGAAGGAATCCATGAAACCTAAGACAATTGGAACACTTAGTTCAAGAAGAGTGAGACAAAAATACCAGTTGAGAATGTTGAGGTCTTTTTCAGAGATACAAAAGATACAGACATTGCCTCAAATCTGTGTACTACGAGATATTAACTTATGTTACCCTAACCCGGGGGTCGGCAACCCGTGGCTCCTGAGCCACATGCAGCTCTTTAGGCCCTCCCTTGCAGCTCCCTGTCCCATCACTTGCTGGCCCTGCCTCTCACCCTCCCTTCCCTTCTCTCTGCCTCTCTCTCCCTCTATTTCTCTCTCTCTCTCTGAAAGCCATTGCTGGACCAAGCCAGTAAGCTTGGAACGATCGCCAGCTGGGACATAGGCTTCCCTTCGGGTGAGCCTCCTCCTCCTCCCTGCAACATCCTGTCTGGCTAGGGTGGGGGCGGGTCCAGGGCCAGGAGGGTGCAGATACACAGGGAGACCCTCTGTCCTCGAGTGCCAAAGTGCAGTAATGGTGCTGGCGGCTACTCACTTGAGGGCCTTTCTTAAAAGGACACAAAAGGACGTGGCTTCTCTCCTGCACTAAGCCTCTGACCATCACCTTGCAGTGTCCCCCCAACTCTTCAGCCGAGTGGGGAGGGCGCGAGATCCAGCCAGAAGTGGCAGGAAGCGATAGCTGCCATGGGCAAATGTGGCACAAAGTACATAGCCGCTTCGCTCCTGCACTAAGGCTCCTGAGACCTTCCTCCTCCCCCTGCTTCTCTTGAGCGGGGGGGGGGCACGGCGAGGTGATGGCCAATGCAGGAGTGAAGCTGCCTTGTTACCTGCCTTCAAGGCACATTTGCACGTAAGGCAGCCTTCGCTTCCTGCCACTTCTGACTGGATCTCGCGCCCTCCGCACTTGGCCGAAGAGCTGCTGGCCAGAGCCTTACTGCAGGAGTGAAGCAGCGCTGTACTTGCCTTCATGCCACATTTGCACTCAAGGCAGCTCTCGTCTCCTGCTACACAAGGGTGGGGAGAGATGAGAGAGAGAAAAGGGAAGTCTCACCTTTTTCTCATCTCTCTGTCTTTTGCGTGTATGCACCTGTGCACAAAGGCACACGCAGGATACCCTACTGAGCCGGGACCATAAGGCAGCAATGGTGACCCCTCCTCCCACTGCACACCCAGGTGAGTAGCCAGCTGTGCTGCGCTGGAGAGTCAGAACTTTTCCCTCCGTGCATTCGGCGGCAGCATCAGCTGCTCTTCCCTTCCTGAGCCGACATGAAGGGGACCGTGGCTGGCGCTGGGCTGCCTGCAAAGGACAGGGAATTGCAAAAAGGGAGGCTACGACGAGAGACAAATTTCCCTCTCTCATCCTAGCGCCCCTTTTTGCAATTCTGTGTCCTTTGCAGGCAGGCAGCCCAGTGCCAGCCGTGGCCCCCTTCGTGTCGGAGCAAAGTGCCACATTGCTGCTCAAGGCAGCCCTCACCTGCACTCGGCTAAAGAGCTGCGCGGGTGTGTGTGTGTGTGGCAAGGCGATGGCTGGACAGAGGCTAAGTGCAGGAGTGAAGGGGGAGAGGAAAGAGAGAAAGAAATGAGAGAGAAGGGAGAGGAAGAGGAACAAATGAGCAAGCTAGAGGAAGAGAATGAGAGAGTGAAAAGAGTGGGAAACAAATGACAGAAGGAATAGAAATAAAAAGAACGAGGGAGAGAAAAAGGAAAAAAACGAGGGAGAGAAAAGGAGAAAAAAAGGAGAGAAAAAAGAGAGAAGGGGAAGATGGAGAGAATGAGAGGGAAATAAGAGAGAAGTGGGAAGAAAGGAAGAAAAAGAAGAGAGGGAGTGGGGAGGAAAAAGAAAAACAGAAATGGGAGGGAGGGAGCTGCAAAACCTGGGTAGGCTGGCTGGGGTGGGTGGGTGATGTGAGTGGGTTGGAGTGATGCGTTGGCCGCGCCCACCCAGGTTTTGTGGCTCCTGGTGTTGTTTTCTATGGGAAACTGGTGTAGGGCCTCCTGCTTGGATGAGGTGTTGGACTAGATGACCTACAAAGTCCCTTCTAACTCTGTTAATCTGTTACCTGTAAGTGATCAAGGCAGTTGACCTTTGTCTGGCTCCTGTGTATCCTTTTGTAAGAGGGAAGGCAATATTTTTGAATCAGTTGGAGGCTTACAAGGTTATCATTACTATTGTCACAAAATAGTATGTGACAAGATTTATATACAGTAGCTTGAAAAATTAGACTTTCTGAACCCCCCATTATTATCTGGCCAAGGCATTATAATCTTCGGGATAAGCTATTCTGAAGATGCCCTGCCACCCAGGACTGGATTTCCTTGATGGATTGTTTTTTAGGTGAAGGCAAACGATATGAATGGCTTTCTGGTGAAGGGCCCTTTCCGCCCTAGGAAACCCACTGCAGCGCCCAAGGTCATCCTCAGAGTGTCCTAATGAAACAGGCCAATGAATTCAAAGACAAATTGAAAAGGGAAGAGTAGGGTAGAGAAGAGATAATTACATTTGGTTGCCTCTGCTATGGGATTAAAATCCCGCATGTTACCCTGTCAACAGAATTGAAATTTACCAACAAAATGGTATAAAAATTTATACCACCACAGCAAAGGTTTTTTTCCCTCCAACTAAATATCAGGTTGTAAATCAGGTATGAACACTGCTAATTTATCAGATTCAGATAATTTTATGTTTCCCTTGAAATCTTTAATTGCAAGAACATTATTTTGCAAGCATTGTTTTAATATGAAACCCAACAATTTACCATACTTTATTTTCTCAATCCCTGTTATGAATAAACCCCCTTTTTAGCAGACATGAAATCATTGAAAATTTTGGTAACATTTGTCTTGTATAATTATTAAAAAATGAATACAATTTGTACAATTTACCAGGCCAATAAACCTGCTTCAAGAAATGCGGCTGTGCCACTTGCCATGAGGTTAGTGGAAGCCAGACTGCCACATCAACCGACGGATCCAAAGCTGATTGAAGCCCCAGTGAGCTGCCTGGACCAACCCAGCTGAGCTGAGCGCCTGGGTCTCAGGGCTGCCTACAGCAGGGGGCCCCGGGTGGGTGGGGACAATTGCAGGGTGAGGCATTTATTGGTCCAAGGTCTACATCTCACATAGCAAGAAACTCTTGAGCAGCGTACAACAACCTTAAAACAGTAAATACCTAAAACAGTCGTCATTCAAAAGCATTAAAAATATTAAAAACAAAGCTAAGACAAAGAAGTAGTGGGTGAAGAGATGCTGATCATAACGGAGCCCACCTCACTAACTTAACTAACTTAACTTTCTGAAAATAACCCATTGACTCTTCTTGTCAGAAAGTCGCACAAGGGCATCACATGACCGAGGGACACTGCGACCATCGTGAACATGAGTCACTTGGCAAGCATCTGAATTTTGATCGCAACCATGGGTAGAGTGCAATGGTCATAAGTGTGAAGAAAGGTCATAAGTTACTTTTTTCAGTGCTATTGTAATTTTGAATGGTCACTAAATGAACGGTTGTAAGTCAAGGACTACCTATATCTTGTGCTGTTGGCTTTGTTCCGGCTAAGTTCCTTTTTCATTTTGGGGGGAGTTGATTCATTGGTTTTTAATATTAGCTGCCCAAGTGATGAGAACAATGTCGGTGACCAAATAATTTATTTCATAAAAATAAATGCCTGGACCCGAAGCCAGCTGCTGCCTAATCAGGACTCAGGCTTGCTCTGGTGCTGCCCAGAGGACTCGGCCTGACCTCAGCCTGAAGCCCCCCACTTGGAGAACTGTTTCCCCCCTTGGTTTCCATCCTCCTTGCAAAAGCCAAGTGGGGTTGTGCCTTCTTCCCTGGCTTGCTGCTTCGGTCCTCCTTCGTGAGAGCCGTGATTCACACCAGCCATGAGGGGATAGTGCTGGGCAGGCCAGACTCCTCCTTTCCTGGCTGGAGGACAGGTTTATTTTGGACCTTGGCAGGTATTAACATCTCCAGGCGCAGCAGCAGCTCCTTACTCCCCACCCCAAGGACCCAGCCTGCGTCCTGAGAGGGAGGGACCAGGAGGAGGACCAGGGCTGCAGAAGGGGCCAGATTCCTCTCCCTTTGCTGGCAGGGCTGGAGAGAGAGGAGACACAGGGCTTCCGCCATGAGGAACCCGGCGGGCTTTTTCACCCTTCTGCTTTGCTTCCCCACAGGTAGGGGGACGTTTTCCTTGGTCACAGTGGATTCAGGAGGTGCTTCTGGTGCAACTTCCAGAGAAATCCCACCCATTTACGATAACTTTCATTGTGCACAGAAATGTTCCCCTTCCGGCTTGCAACAGCACTGGTGACTCTTATATGTAACGGTGGGACTTTTGTGGGCTCTTGCATTATTACTGATTGGTAGTCATTATTATAATTTGAAGAAGAGTGGGAAAATATTTGCAAAAGTATATTCCGGGAAGTTCAGGACTTTTCTAGACTTCTTTCCTTTGCTTTCTGGACAATACAGAAATGCAGACCAAGTCAAAGTTGGGGGCTTGTTTAGCAAGAACCGCTTTGCTGCCTCTTGTCGCCTTCTGGATCATTGCAAGTGCTCGTGGGAAACCGTCTTCTCCCACCACCAGGGCTGCTCCGAACACCAACTTGGCTTGTTCCTTACAGCGGTGGCACATAAAGCTGGGAGGAGGAGGAGGAGGAGGAGGAGGAGGCAACAGCCTGTCCAAAGAGCAAAAGCTCTGGCAAGGATGTGGGTTGCAATCTCTGCCTGGTGGAAAGAGGAGAGTCGGGTCTCCCGCGCTCTGGCAGCCACAGCCAATGGGCACTGGAATCTGCCTTTTAGGCCACCTGGAGTAAAGGAGCCGGCAAGGGTTTGGCTGGTTTTGTCGTCTTCTTCTAGTCACCAATCTTAGCCAAGGGGTTTCTTGGTTTCTTGTTTACCGAGACGGTTAGCACATCAAATGCTGCCCTCCCTTCTGCCTCTGCTCACAAAGGTCTTCCAGCAATTATGGGAGCCAGAAAGGTTTTAATCCAAACTCAGATAACTAAACCAAAAAAACTTGCTTGGTCTGAACTAATTATTAGGAGGCTCATGACACTGTTTCTGCCGGACTGAGTTTCAGCCACTCAGAGACAGCTTGGATCTGGCAGTGCCCAAATCAAAATCAAATCAATAAATAAATAGAAGAAGTCAGCTAATGGGAAAGACTAATGTGCAATCCAGAGGGATGGTTATGATGCCTTTCAGTAGGTATTTTCAGCATAGATCTATTACCTGTAGTGTCTATTTACCTGTAGGATGAGTTATTTTTCAATTTATTTATCCAATGAATATGGTCAGCCCTCTCAACAAGTGATTCAGAGCAGCAAAAAAAAAAGCAGTTAGGGTTATAAAAGCCATTATATACACCACAAAAGTTAAACTACCCAGCGGCTGAGCAGCATCCACCCAAATCACTAGCAGAACTAAGAAGAGAGTCATTGTGTCACCCTGGGGGCCCAAGCCCAGGCCAGAACCTTCAGGTCTTCAGGACCTTAGGGAAGACCAGCAGGGTCAGACCAACCTCATCTCCAGAAGCAGAATTTTCCAGAACTTCCTTGAGGCCCTGTCAACTGCCATTTTTTGGCCATTGGGACCTGAAGGAAGCCCTTCCTTCCTAACTGGGTCGGATGGGTAGAAACAACTGGAGAAAGATGGTCCCTCATATTTGCAAACCCAGTTTATGAATGCACTTGATTCTGGGCTGCCTGCTATTTGACCCAGAAATTCTTAACCGCTCTTTGCACGTGTGCATGTCGGTGCATGTGTTCTTTTCAGCTGCCACGTTGAGCCTGCTGCGCTGGTGCACAGTCTCTGACCAAGAATTGGCCAAGTGTAGCGACATGAGCAAGGCCTTCTCCAGGGCAAACCTCTTCCCTGAACTGGCCTGCGTCAATGGCGGCTCAGTAATCGGCTGCACCTCTATCATTAATGTGAGTATGAAATATTTGCTTCCGAATCTGCTAGGGGAAGGGAGGACAGTACGAACGGTGCATTGGGCACAGGGGAACATTTCGGTTGTGACCTCTTGCCCCAAAATGGAGCCTGAGAGCTTAGATGCTAGACGAAGTGGGTCTTTGTCCATTTCCCAGGCTTTGGTTTTTTAATTTAAAATTAGCTCATTGTAACTGTGCTTAGAGCTGCAACCTTATACTATACTAAGTTATATACAAATTAATTAAGCTGAAATCAACTTCTCATCTGACCGAACTAAAAATTATTTACTAAGACTGTATTACTATTACTATTAGTCTTTTCATCGTCCCTAACACCCATCTCCTCCCACTTTTGTTGTATCCTTACGACTTTTATTGATATTGTTTCCTGATAGCTTATTTGCACCCTATGACTATCATTATGTGTTGTACCTTATGATTCTTGATGAATGTATCTTGTCTTTTATGTACACTGAGAGCACACGCACCAAAGACAAATTCCTTGTGTGTCCAATCACTCTTGGCCAATAAAGATTTCTATTCTATTCTATTCCTGACATCATTCCTCACTAAAGCTTCCTTGAAGTTTTGGTTTGGCCACATCAGGTCTAGGTTTATTTGTGGAAGCCTGATGTTCTTCCTAAGAACTATATGAGTGCTTCCTACCAAAAGAAGGTGGTTTTATCATCTGGTACACAAATGTGTCTAAATGTTTTAGTCCCACCTGCAGTTTTGTAGTCCACCATAAAGAAGTGGGATGCTGTTATGCTCAAACAACCAACAACCACTCATGAATAGTGTTAGTCATCTATGTTATAAAAATCTCGCCAGTCTGACTGCATTCCCTGAGGAACAATCAGATAATGTTTCAAGGATTCTGGGGGAGTTCAAGTCTGGGCCACTTCCTGCAGTACAAAGTCTCTAAACTTGTTCTCCTCTTAATACCTCTCTCGAGTCTAGCTAGAAATTCCACCACACCACACTATTGAATTTTTATAGAGTTGATTCTGGAGTTCATTCTCCTGGGTTACTATGGAGATTCTCCGTTCATGAAAGTCATGGTTGTCCTAAAGGTGCTTTTTCAAAAGGCAACTGGACTTTGTTTTTCCTTGAAGACTTTTGCTATTTACCCAAGAAGCTTCTTCAGTTCTGTCAGAACTGAAAGAGCTTCTGGGATTAGAAGCAAAGCATCTTCATAGAGAAACAAAGTCTGGTTGCCTTTGGGATTCTCCTGGGTGGATTTGTTGATCTGAAGCCTCCAGAGCCATGTCTATCCTGATGCTCTTAACAGCTGGATCTACCGAGGTGGCGGGGAATCTGCAAGATGGTGGCCTTAGCTTTGCAATGGAAGCCCTGATCTTTTTGTATCTGCAACTCAATCACATGTACATGCCAGCTCAGAGACGCTTATCCCTCTCACCTGGACTCCCATAATTCTGTATTATCTTTAACCATTAACCATTTCTCCTCATCTGACTTTATGGACAAAAGTAACCCTACCAGTAGCTCCTGCTAGCATTGCTGTCACAATAGTTGAAGCTCTGAAACGTCCTACCCTGTCAAGGTGGGTTATGAGATTGGAGATAGATAAAGAAGGTTAATGGATTTTAGAGCATTGCTGGAGGCTGCTGGAACAGTTTGACAAAATTACTTTAGTTAAGGGAATAATAGGGTGATGGCTCACAGTGCCTATTTTTTAATGGCTAGGAAATAACCTCCCCCATCTACATACTACATTACTCCCGGAGATTGTATGTTTTGTTTTTGCAGCCTTGCATTTTGTTTTCAGAAGTCAACATATCAACTCCTTTTTATAGTCAATTGAATTACTGGGTAATAATTGCTGTGCTTAAAGTGCTTTTATTTTGATGATAATAAAATCATTTTTTTCTTCCTCTGGGTAAGAAGCAAAATGCCAGGAGCTCTATTTATTTTAAAACAAGGAAAAATACATTTAATAAAGGTTACATAAATTGAAGGCATACAGTGTGCAGACTGCCAAAGGCTGCATGGTTGGAATTCATGTAGAAGGTTGACCATGATATTTACCAATGGTTTACTGGGGAGGTGGGAGGTACCGTAAACCTTTGGATAGTACTTTTGCCCTTTAATCTCTCCCAAAGCAAAACAAACTACAAATCCTGAAAAACTGGGACTGCCCCACCTGCGATGTCTCAGTTTTACTACCTAGTCACCTATGCTTTCTGAATATTGTAAATCTTAGGGAACAATTGGTGTTTGGTCAGAAAAAAAACCTTATTCTACTGATATCTGGTGGTGTAGAGGTTAGAATGCAGTATTGCAGGCTAACTCTGTTCACTGCTAGTAATCCTGACCGTCTTAAGGTTGACTCAGCCTTCCATCCTTCTGAAGTCAAGGATGCTGACTTTGTAAACAGCTTAGAGATGGCTATAAAGCACTATTAGGTGGTATATAAGTTTAAGTGCTATTGCTATCTTCCGTCATCTTCAGTTCCATCTGTAAAGGACAGGCCAGGTCCCATGGCACATCTTGTTCTTTGAAGTTGAGCCTTACCCCACATATAACTCCACATATAACTCACGCCCTCGTCACTTCCCGCTTGGACTACTGTAACGCTCTCTACATGGGGCTCCCCTTGAGGAGCACCCGGAG
>JANHFT010001694.1:37708-47912 GCA_032467955.1 Pseudoxenodon macrops
TGCTGGCTGTACACCGCCCTGAGTCTCTTGAGAGAAGGGCGGTATAAAAATTGAATAAATAAATAAATAAATAAATATAAGTCTGTATACAGCATATAAGTCTATATAAGTCCCATGTATATAAGTCTAACTGCTATTGCTATTGCTATCCATGATGATTGTAAATCAACGTCGACAAGACTAATACCAGTCCTCCAAAACTGAATCAACCTCCATAATGTCAATTTAACTTTTATGACAAATATAAATTAAAGGTAAATTCTGTTTTAAGTCAAACACATCCCTTGGTGGCTTTATGGATACGTCTTAGTAGCTTGGCAACAGTGGGGAAGTTGTTTACATTGATTTCTTATGAGTTAAAAAAAAATATCCTGTGATTACACTGGGGATAAAGAGTAGGGCAAGTATCTCCCATCCAAATTACTCGGTCTCTACTAACCTCTAATCTCAGATCAAGTCAGTTAAATGTGTCTCGTCTGCTCATGCATTTCTGCTTAGATCATCTTAAGTATATGTTAAAACGTTATCTAGACGTTATCTCCCCTCTATTCTGTTGCATTTACTTTCTCTCCCCTTTGAAATAACCTCTTCTCGATAGCTGCTTTGCAGAATGGCAACATTAAAGCACAAACCAAGCGTGTTTTCTCCATTCAGGCTACTAATAGAGCCTATTGGGAAGGAGAGAGAGAGAGACCAAAGCTATACAGCTTTATCATTAAAATGGAAAGCCAAGAAAACAACAGATGTTTTCCATCATCTGCTGTTTGTTTCCACCCTCTCCTTGACTGCTACCCTAATGCGTTTTGATAGATTCCTTTTGTGCTTTTCTTAAAAAAAAAAAAAGGTCTATACTAAACTATGCCACGGTTTCTTCAGTAGTGCACACGTACATTATGCGGCATTGCATTGCCATGTTGCTTATCTATTAGTGCAGTAGGTTATATTCCATTAGGCTGAGAGCCTCAGCCTTCTGCTGACATTAAAAAAGAGCGCTCTTTGGAACAATTTCTCCTCTCCCCAGCCCCTACCTCCTCCTTGGCTATCAGAGAGTGACTTCACTTGAATAGAACAAATGGGGAAAGATGCTCTCCAGAGGCACAAAGGAATGGTCTCAATACCCTGTGAAATTATGCAATATTAGCATTTCAAAGCCTTAGAATGCATCATCGCTGGCAAGAAACGAATGTTGAAGGAAGCCAAGTGGCCCAGGTGGAATTTGCTTATGTTTCATCCAGACAAAACAGTAGCAGTTGTGCAGAGCCTGTAAAGAAGAACGAAATGTCAGGAGCAAAAAAAGAGACCAAAGAAGGTGACTCTCATAAAACTCATAATTGCCTCTTTTCTGTTTATTTACTCCCTCTAGGAGTTCTAATTGGACTTTGTCTTCTAGTAACTCAACTCTGTTATTTTATGAGGCTGTTTGTAGAGGCAAAGGGCAGCCCCAGGCATCTTCTTCCAGTATCCTTAGAAAAGGGGCATAGGCTGCAAACTTACGATTCATACAGAGTCCTTAAAACCTTCAATTTTGCCTCATCACTCTTGTGGTTCTCTCTCTCTCTCTCTCTTTTTATGGAAAAAAGGGAAAATATGAGATGTGTTGGGCAACTTAATTGTATTTTAAAACAGAATTCAACCAAACATAGTTTATGTTCAGGGTCTACACTGTTTGTGGAAAGCTCATGAATGGCCAAATATGATTTTTAGACCCCAAAAGCTTGTGAACCTTTAATTTAAAAGCATTGAGTTTGTAGTTGGGTGCCAATCATTCACCACCTGTTCAGGTAGCAGCCAATAAAATGAATCAGGAAGGTGGAAAAATTGTACAGTGATAAAGCCACAAAACCACATTGTATGTTGAACATCTAAATAGATTGCAGGGAAGGAGACAAGGACCTACTGTTTCTGCCTTCTAGGATGTTGGCTTCAACTTAGGTTGCAAACCAACCAACCAAACAAGGAATAAGCCAGGAGTATCCCTTAGCATTCTACTGATCTGTTTGCAAATATTGACATTCCTTTGTGATTTCGCTGTCTCAATACAGAAATCAATTATTGTACAGAACAGCTCTCTCCAACTTGGTCTGCCAAGCATACCGATACACCACATTTTCTGCAATCACTATCCTCTATTTGGGGATTTCTCTCAGGATCAGCGAGTTTACTTCAGCTCATACACACGATCAATGAGGGGGGGAAAGCAAGATGGCCGTTTGTTTGCTCATGTGAATAAGAATAAATCAGCAAAATGGGGTGATTCAATTTCATATCTCATTTACTTCTTTAAAATATTTAGATCCCAGTTTCCTTATACAGACTGAGGGATGAGGAATGCTGTGGAAGGGAATAAAAAAACAACAACCCCAAAATGATAGTTGTGAGTGTGTGATCAAAAAATCGCCCCTTATAATGTGCTGTCGATATATTTCACAAATAGACAACTCTTTGCCCATTTCCTAAAGCAGCAGCAAATTTGAGCAGTTGGTGTTTTTATGGAAAGCAGGTGCAGTTTTAGAGCTCTCTGATAAGAAAAGTGTGGGGGAAAAACAGAGCGCTGACTTAGTCACAAAGTCTAACAATGCAATGGGTTGTGCATTAAACTTTGGGAGACAAGAGGAGCTACAGCTTAGACAATGGCTAGCCAAGAGATATCTTAAGCCATGGAAGGAAATGTCAGTGGAGAAAGCATCTCAGAAGTCACCCTTCCTAATTCTGTAGAAAGTAAAGGCAAGGGAGGGAAGAAGTGGTTTCAGATTTGCAAGGTTGGGTTACTCTAACCTCACAACAAAGGTAGCATTAGTAGACATGAGGGACCCCCAAACATGCTTTTTCAAGAGGCAACTAGTTTTTCTTTGAAGGCATTTTGCTTCTCATCCAAAAAGCTTCTTCAACTCTGACTGGATGATGGAGAATGGAAGGATTTATATTCCTTGCAGACAGTTACAAGGAATATAAATTGTTCCATTCCCCACCATCCAGTCAGAGCTGAAAAAGCATCTTGAATGAGAATTGAAACATCTTCAAAGAAAAACCAGAAAGTCCAGTTGCCTCTTGAAAAAGCATGTTTGGGACAACCATGACCTGGATGACTGAGAATTTCCATAAACATTTACACATGAGGGAACATGATGGCTCAGTGATTAAAGATGCTGGGCTTGTCAGCTGGAAAGCTGACAGCCTGGGTTTGAGACCTGAGCGATGCACGATAAAGTGAACTCCCATTATTTGCCCCAGCTCCTGCCCACCTCACAGTTTGAAAGCATGCAAATGTGAGTAGATAAATAGGTACCACTAACAGCATTGCATATGCACCCTCAGCATATAGTCATGGTGGTCACATGATCATGGAAATGTCTTTGGACGATGCTTGGGGAGTCGGACATGGGGTAGAATACTCATGGCTTTGGTTTCTTGACTGGACTATCTCATAGGGTTGTCAAATACCAACTATGCTTAGATAATTTCCTAGGCAGAAGTCATGAGGGTGTAATGACTTACTTGGAAAGCTAACCAGGAACTATAATTCCCTCTTTCAGTAAAACACTGTAAAGTTGCCTCCTCTAGATCTTGCAGATCTTGAAGGGAGAGGAGAAATTAGTATAAGAGAAGGGGTATTATACAGGAGGAGAGCATCTAATAAAGGGGTGCCAAACTCATGATGATATGTTTTTGTCATGTGACATATTGCAACTTTGCTCCCCTTGGCTAAACTGGGAGTGGGTGTGGCCAGCGCATGACGTATCCAGCCACGAGCCCCTAATGTCTCTGATGCAGCTCCCATCAGCTGTGCTCTAATTGGGTAAGGTCAATATTCTTTTATTGTGCAGAATTAACTTAGAATTTAAGGCGTAGAACCTTTTGACTGGCATGGATTATCGAGGTTTGCTAATAGCTATACTGTGCATTATTGCATTGTTTTATTTTCTTGAAGTGCCTATTGTCAAGTGTTCATTTAACAAAAAGTAAACACTGCTTCTGTTCTCTTATGTCTCATGAGTTTTTTTGTAGGGGTCTTAGCTACCTCCCATTTCTAAGAAATAAGTACAGCCAAAACTAAAGCTCTCACAAAAATACTGCAGTCAAAACAATGGTCAGCTGTGTGGTTTTCCCACAGGACACCCTCTTTATAATCACTTCTCCTCTAAGGGTGAAAATTAAGAAGAAGAATGTTGTAAATCCCTTTGAAGGTGACAGTGTCACACATGAGATGCATATTCAAATGAAGTGTTTTCAGTCATGTCGTTGGGGATGCCAGCTTGACTTTTTCAACCTCTTTTTTTGGATGGTCCTGCAAGTGGGGTTAACAATTACAATTTTAAAAAAAATACAATGAAATTCACAAAGCATTAATGGAAATGCAACTGAAAAGGAGCCAATAAAAACTTCAATTAATACCAATCAGGGAGATTTCACTGAAGCCACAAAAATTCAGAGGCCTTCCTAAAAATTAATCGCCCCAGCTTTAAACAGTCATTGACTGTTATCCTGGGAGTGATGTTAAAATGATTTGAAGGGTTCACTTCAGGTTAGAAGTCTACAGTAATACTGATAGATTCACAAATATTCCTGGAGGTCTAACTGGTCAAAAGCCTCTTATGTGGAAGATCTCAGCGGTGGTGCAATAAATCTTGCTTGACATAAAGTCTGAGCTCCTAAGCTCAGTGATATTTCATCCTATGACTTACTCATCCACATTTTTCACCCCCAGTTCAAAATCTAGCAAGCCCTGTTTGGAAAAAAATCTTATAAGTCCTGCAGAATCTATTAACTAGCTTCCAGATGACTTCCTGCAAACAAGTACGGTAATTATACATAGAATTAAATACTTATATGCTAAGTCAAATTGTTCAGGAACAAGTAGAGATATTTGTGTGTGTGCAGTGATGGGATTCAATTAATTTAGCAACCACTTCTCTGCCCTAATGACCGGCTGGGTAGGTGTGGGCATGGTGGCCATGGCCAGAGGGTGTGACAAGCAGCACTCGGCCTCCTGCACCCTCCTGGGAGCAAATCAAGGCTGGGGCTGCACCGCCCCCCATTTTGGGCCTATGAGGCCTCACTGAAGCCTCCTGGGAGTGAAAACAGGCTGCAGGGAGGCCCCCGCATCCCCACACCCCCGTTTTGGGCCTAGTAGGCCTCCCTGCACTTACCTGGGAGCTAAACGGGGCAAATGGGGACTCCTGGGAGGGGTGAGGTGGGGCGAACCGATTGTCAGAACTACCAGTTCACCAAACCAGATGCAAAATTAACATCTGGTTCACATGAACCGGCGCAAACTGGCTGAATCCCATCCTTCTGTGCGTGTATCTGTGGTTTTTACCAAATGTAACAAAAAAGAGAAATGAAGGCCAATTTGAGGAAAGCTACTCAGGTGAAATTTCTTTTGAATGTAAAACTGTTTTATTATATCATATGCTTTAAATTTCGGAGAGAACCATGGTAGGTGTCATATTCTTTTTTTCTGCAGATCTCCAGACTAGATTGAGTTACAAACTGAGCGTGTAATGAAGCAATTAAAATAGCATGTCACCAACATAAAATACATATATTCTGAGCATCCAATTACTTTTGCCATTCACTGTAGGTATTCTATTATATCCATGCTAATTGTTTGCCTTTCTCTGACATCTGTGCCTGTGGCTTGAGTTAATATGACATAGGGACTGTGGGATGAGAGTGGTCAGATGATAATGTAACCCACAGTATTCCCAGAGCTCCTTTTTTTCAAAAGGCAACTGGAGTTTCTTGTTTATTTTCTTTCCTTTAAAAACTTTTTGCTTCTCTTCCAAGAAGTTTCTTCTAACTGACTGGTGGAGAATGGAAGCATTTATATTCCATATGAGTGGAAGGATTCCATATAAATTCTTCTATTCCCCACCAGTCAGTTAGAAGTGAAGAAGCTTTTTGGGTGAGAAGTGAAATGTTTTCAAAGGAAAAAGAAAAAAAACTCAAGAAAGTCCAGGTGCCTTTTGGAAAAAAGCACCTTTGGGACAACCATGACCTGGATAATTGAGAATCTCCATAGACAATTCACGGTATTTTTTTTAGCGGGGATCTTAGAAGAAGAATGTGGAATCTTAAGGTCTTGTATCTTCTTCACGCCAAGTAATGTAAGTCTTCTGACTGTATCTGTATAGTGTGAAAGCAATTCCATATCACAGTTTCCGTCGTCCAATATCTCCAAAGCAGTTAATAGTCAACTGTTTGATCCGTTTCATTCCAGTTGACTCTGAATAGCTCAGAACCAGAATGGAATACCATGAACCAATCAATGTTCCCTTGAGCCAACCAATTAAAATTTTGGGAGAAAAATAATTAGTAGAGCACTCTCTTGCCCAAATTATAGCATTACTCCTGGAGTAATAAAAAAACCTTTGTTTGTTGTGTCTTGTGGAGATTCTCAATCATTTTAAGTCATCCAGGTCATGGTTGTCCCAAAGATGCTTTTTCAAAAGGCAGCTGGACTTTCTGTTTTTTCTTTGAAGACCTTTCGCTTCTCATCCATCCCGCTGTGAGCTGAAGAGACTTCTTGGATGAGATGCAAAATGTTTTCAAAGAAAAAACAAGGTCCAGTTGAAAAAGCACCTTTGGGATCCTTTGCTTGTATTTTCAACAAGTCCTTGTGTGCAAATGTGGTTGTTTTGCAAAAAAGCTGAGTTGCTGGCATAATCAGAAAGTTGCTTGGCTGTTGAGACAGCCTCCTTCTTACATCTAAATTTTCAGTGAAAACTGTGATGATGGCTGGATGCTCTCATTTTGCAGCCAGGCACATTTTCCAAGAGGTACAATCATCATTAAATATTATAGTATAAAATCTTGTCTGAGCCTGTCTTGAAGTAGGAATGGGTAAAGAGAGAGAATAATGTTTTATGTAAGACTGGAAAGCAGGCAAGGGGAGAGCTTAGTGCATACTGCTGATATAAGCAAGAAGATTAAACCAGCCAGGTTTTAATAGAGTTGTGAAACAAGAAGGATTCAGACTGACTTCATCAACAAGTTTGTGAAATCAACTAGAGAAATCTGAGGCAGAATAAGTTCCAGGAACGTTGCAACCAATGCGAAAATGAGCCACCTTTGAGCTTCCCAAGTTACCAAAGTTTTAGGATATTCAAACTGTGCCGTAAGCAAGCTAGAAAACAAAACAGCTCCCAGTTGCCAAAGAATGGCAATATCATGGAGACATAGCGATACAGATATAAATTGGTGGAAATGCTGAGCATGGGGAGACCCTGGGTGCTCCTGACAGTCGAGACAATTAATTGAAGGAGAACAAATGGGAGGAGGAGCAGGAGGAGGAGATGCAACCTTCTGGCCCTCACAAATGCAGGAATTAAAAAGTAATATTTTTTTTCAGAGGTGGGTTCTGAATCTTTTTATTGCCGGTTTGCTCAGGGGCGCACTGCAGCCACGCACATGCGTGCATGCACAATGGTTAAAAAACCTAAAAACCAAGAGAGGAAAGAACCAGCTCAGGGGTGTGGCAGACCTCGGTCACTAACAGTTCTAGCGACCCGTACCACCAAGTTACTAACGGTTCAGTAGAACTGAACTGTTAGGAACCCACCTCTGATTTGGCCCCTATTCAATGCTCTAAGTAACACTGAAATCCATTCTGTTATTATAATGCTGCTTTAATAAAATTTATTTTTTGCTGATACATTTCAAGACTTCATGTATTTCAATCTTCCTTAACCAAAAGGGATACAACTTCTTTGTTTTCTTATTATAGTTAACACACTTGTTAAAGTGTGGTTCTAGGACCCCTAGGAGTTCCCCAAGACTCTTTTGGAAGGGGGGTTCCAAGAATTAAAATGATTTGCTGGCTTATGTTGAAAAATAATATGAACATTAAAATTCCATCAAACAATTCTGATAAGCAGCAGCAAATGCATCTTCATTTTTAATATGCTAAATATCAATAAATATAACCCATACAAACAAAAGCTCTTTTGGGGTGCTCCATCGTTTTTAAAAGTGGGAAGGGGTTCTGAGTGAAAAATAAATGTATTTTTTTTATAGCATTCTGATTAAGGCTCATTTTCTGCTTCTTTATTCTGAATGTATAAAAAAGATTATGCAGATTTTTGAGATTGGTAATAGGTTTATATTTAAAAATTCCTCATGGATTTGGAACTGATGCTTGAGAAATCTGTAATGTTTTCAGCATCTTAAATGTTCAGTACTGATGTTTTCCATCTTCATGCTTTTTTTGCTCTTCTTGAAACAGGTTGGGAGGAATCATACTGGAGAAGCTGTTTTTGCTTTTTGTTGTTTAATGCCATCAAGAGAGATGAAATGATACCCAACAGCTTACTGTTAGTGACTCTGAAATGATAGAATATGCTTCTGAGAGATGAGTGGGGGAGAAATTATTTTATTTTCTCAGACAATCTTGTTTTTCTCATATGATGGATTGATTTATGCACACTTCTGCTTGCTAGGATGCGATTCAAATGACTCATCCATTTTCACTTGACTGCTGCCAGCATAAAAACTAGACTTTATGAACATATCCCTGAATCTGAAAAAACGATGCCTCTCCTTGGCTTCACACATCTGTACAAGAAGTTGGCTTGCTCTCATGATTAACATATTAGTGGTAAGGCAGTTCAACTGAGTACCATCTAGTAGTAGTTTTAGCTGGTCAGCAGCATCTATTTTCAAGAACTAGAAACAATCGGAGCAAATTTGTATGCTGTGACATCCATTCAGGTTTAGGGGGGAAAAAAACAATTGAAGTGTGTACATGAAACATAACAAAATGAACTTTGAAATGCCCATGGACAAGAATATAACACTATAAAACATTCAGGACAAACAGCATAAACAATTAGCATTAAATGAAATAATCCTCCATGGTAAACAAAAATAAGAAAAATGAAAACTTCACTCTACTGCCCTCACTAAATGGATAAACAATAATTAATGGCAAACAATTTTACCATAATTACAGAGTGACGCTAATAGGTAGCTAGCGTGCTGCAAGGCCATATTTGGCTCCAACATATTAATTGTTTCTGAAAAAAACTCTCTTGGTTTTATAAGATTTCTTTTTTCAGAAATAGAAAAATAGTTGCTTAGTTTTCAAGTGTGCCCAGCTCAGCAATGAGAAAGGTAAATAAAGGGTAGTAAGGAACAACCTGCAGGTAAAATGGGCACAGTACCTTTGATGATTTTGACCATCATGGCAGCTATTTGGTGTGTGGAAAACTCTGGAGAAGACATTTTGGGACAGCATTGATGGCATATTCTGAAAGTTCCAGATTTCTTAACCAGTCCCCACAATGGAGGACATTTTCACATTGCTGAAAAGGAAGGATTGTCATTTTTGTTTTGGCGGTGTGTGTGTGTGTGTGTGTGTAGGAGGTTATTTTCTGCTGAAAGTTTGAACTTTGATAGTTGCCCTGCTGTCTATATTGGAAACATGAAATTCAACAGAGGAATAGTTTGTTATTTTGGTAGTAACTGTTCAAGAATGGATTCAAACCAATGTCGCAAAAATTTAACCAAAGCTTAGTATCCAGTCAATGTCTTATCTGTAATGCATGAAATCCCTTGAAGGCCATTCGCTGTGATCAAAACAAAAGAAGGAAAATCTAGATCTACCTCAGTAGACAACATGAGATCGTGTTGGTGTCAGATGGCAAGTGACATCTGTCAATCATCTCTGAAGCCACTCAGGGTAAGGGAAAAAGAGAGAGAGTGGAACAGCTAAAAAATCTCAGGCTCCTTTCATTTCAGAAAGAAACAGAAACAACACAGCCATACTGACAACGAATAGTAGAAACAGAATGTAAAGATGGAGATAACAGTAAAAGAAAACAGGTCAGGAAACAGCTATGTGGTTTCTCTCTCTCTCTCTCTTTCTCTCTCTCTCTCTCTCTCTTTCTCTCTCTCTCTCCCAACCCCCCACCCTCTTTGTGTGTGTGTTTGTGTATGTGGGTGAGTCAGTGAGTGAATGAATGAAGAGGAATATCTTCCTCCATCCATCCATAATCTTTTCTTTGATGCCCTTGAGATGCTGTTATTATCCCACCGGTTTGTAACTTTTACGATTTTCATGTTTTCTCTAACAACAAGGTGGTGAAATCACGTGGAACTGCAACTAGGCCAGGGGTCAGCAACCTGCGGCTCTGCATGTTGCTCTTTCATCCCTCTGCTGTGGCTCCCTGTCGCCGGTTGTCACCACAAGTTTGAGAGGTGGTTC
>JANHFT010001694.1:73075-84283 GCA_032467955.1 Pseudoxenodon macrops
AAAGAATTGGCAAATGTATATGGAAATGAAATTTGAAAATGAAATGTGTGAAAAATAAAAAACTATTTGGAAAAAAATATATTCTTTAACCAGAAGTTTTATCTATTGCTAATGGCTTTAGATCCACTTCCCAGTTTATCCAGCAATGTCAAATAATTATTAAAGGCTTTTTCTCCCTTCAGACTAGCATTCAGACTTCTGCCCAGGTATTAATTAAATAGGTCAGGTCTGTAAATCAGGAAGAAAAGGCAGCAGGCCCACGTTTGCATCCTTATTTGTACACAGTGACTATGCTGTCAAGTTGTCCTAAAATGATGCTCTATTAACTCACTACAGTTGCTGATTTCTTTACACCTATCAGAGGTTGGCTAAATGGAGTCTATGATGAAGTCAGGGACCAAAACAATTAAAATGTGTTGAAATGTCTCTGCTTCATCTCATGTAGTAAGAGCTGAAAGAAAGGTGACACCTCTCCAGAGGTAGGATTAGAAATTCACAGAAAATCCCTCTATGCTGCCAAGCAGTGCCACTGAAAGCAATCCTGGTGGACTCTTCTTCCGACAGCAGATGTGGTAGGCACATGTCAAACTTTTATATGCCAATAGGCCTGTAAATAAATAGGCCGGAAACTACGCTCCAGAAAAAGGCGGGACTGAAAGAAAAAGAAAATTAAACTGAATGCAGTAATTGCTATTTAAAATTAATTCATTTTAAAATCAATTCCCTCTAAAGTAAGATAGTTTGTAAAATCATTTAATTCCCCCATGTCTACATTCATGCACCCAGAGACCATGCAAATCTGGATTCAACATTCATAAAAATTGACACGCTTCAGTTCAATGGTGTTTACTTCCTGGTAAGAATACATAGGAAGCTACTAATTCTTTTGAGTATGGATTTCTTTGTCCAGTTTTCTCTGTGAAAAGTGGATGGAAATTGGAAGAGATCCTTGGAGTAATCAGTAGATTATGTTGGTTGCCAAAAGGAACTAGGTCAGTACAGACTGTTGGTGTGTCACAATTCTAAGGAAGTCTAAGCTTTCCATGTTGAAGATCTTATGCCCAGAGGTCCACCACAAACTGAGCTTGTGTGTTTTGTATCAGGGCAACCTGGTCTACCCAAATCTGGGAGGGAGGTGGCCCTGATAAAAAACACAAAATCTCTCCCCTGGTATAGCTGACAAAGTGAGGAGAGTCTGTGGCTTAGAGGTTAAAACAACTCCTAATATGTAAGTAGCTCAGGTTTGAATCCCAGAAGGGTATGAGAGCTAAATAGCTTGAAATAGATCTACATTAGTATCCCTTTATTTCTTTGCCTGTAAAATATAAATGTAACACAAACTGAGATTTTGTCAAAAGATCAAAACATGGTCACAATGCAGGCTTTTCTCCTTAAATATTTGCAGTGCCAATACAAACAGGACTGGATGCGCATCACAATGCATATTTTATCAGACACCTATAAGTGAGCTAATTGCTCAGTGTCTTAACCTAATTTTCCCCAAATCCTTTTGCACTTGAAGCACCCTTCATAGTTAGAGGAGACTCTCTAACACAAAGCTTCACCCTCACACACAAAGTGAGGAAGACAGGTTTACCTTACTTGATACAATAAGGACATCTGTTTCTGTGTATAAGCCACCTGCTTTCATTATATACACCTTTAATTTATTTAAATGCTTTCAACCACTTCTTCTTGTATTAATAAATACTATTACTGTATTATATTCCCAGTAATAAGGGCTCAGTTAGTGTCACCAGCACAGAGCACCTCTCACTTGGACAGCTTGAAATATGGCTACAGTTACCTTCCCAGGCACTCTCCCACAATTGCCCAAGATTTTCCTTACACATTTAAAGAACATTAATCGGTGGTTGTGCTTCCTTATGACTAAGGTAAAGATTCTCCTCACATATCTGTGCTAGTCATTCATGACTCTAGGGGTGGTGGTCATCTCTGTTTCTAAGCTGAAGAGCCAACACTGTCCGAAGATGTCTCCGTGGTCATGTGGCTGGCATGACTAGATGCCAAAGGTGCATGGAACGCTGTTACCTTCCCACCAAGGGTAGTCCCTATTTTTCTACTTGCATTTTTTACATGCTTTCGAACGGATAGGTTGGCAGAAGCTGGGACAAGTAACGGGAGCTCACTCCATTATGCCACACTAGAGATTTGAACCGCTGAACTGCTGACCTTTCGATTGATAAGCTCAGTGTCTTAGCCACTGAGCCACAGCGTCCCTTCTGAGTAGTGACACTTTATTTGGGGAATCCATCAATTGCTGTCCTCAACCTGTCTCCCACTAAAACTGTAAGGGCAGTATATTCATTTCCTTGTTATTGAGGTAGAAGAGACTTCAGCCATTGGGGCAGCATCCATCAGTTGAGGATACTTTTCTGCTGATCGGAGGGATATGTATTAATGAGGCTTAGAAGGACAAGTCTTCAATGAATATTAAAGAGAATTCATAGATAGTACTTTCAAGAGAAAAAAAGGTCATCATCCTTTTTTTGGGGGGCCCCTGAAAAATATGCCTGAAAACTCTGGGAAATTCTCTTGAAACAGAATGCAGAATTCCCTGCATACTTAAAAATGATACTATGGCTTTGTGAGCTTCCCTCTAGTTATTCAATGCTTTCCTCAAATGGTCCCCAAACCACCTCCCCACTTTTGCCTTTTAAAGGGTTTATTTCTCTGGGGCGGTTGCATTTCCGGTACCACACTTGTCCCGAGGGGTTGATTCTTATCGTAGAATCGATCAGGTGTTCCCGAAGGATGATTTTATGCCAGAATTGTTCTGATCTCTTTCCTCTGAGGACAACACAAAAGCTGAGTTACCGCCAATTTCAAAAGCTGGCAGGGCCTACTGAAATCTGGGTGGCACCTCTGCAGGACGCTAAGAACCATTGCTTGGTTCTTCTTTTTAGGAAATAAGCCATGAGCAACTCTAGTGAATTCCAGATGGATGCAATTAATTCACCAGCTTATTTTAATTCCCCTTTGCAAACCTATTAGCGCCTTTGTAGCCTCCTTTTTTTTTTCAAATTAGTATACGATAATCTCTCCCAACTGTGCCTGCTGACTTTATCTGACTTTCTCTGCTGACTAGCAGCCATTCTCTGGAGACAATGATGGTTTTAGCACTAACTCCCGCTCAAGGCTGTGGGGCCAAAGCAATTAACAAGCCTTTGGCTTTGAAGAAGCACGTAGATGCAGGAGAAACTCAATTGAATGAATTGTCTGGTTGTGTCTAACTCACCAAACTGGTAATAATGAAGTTATTTTGTGTTTGTGTGTATCCAGCAGCTGATGCCTGTGCTTTGGCAGAATTCTCTTTCATTTTTCCTAGGTTTCTTTACTCCTTTCTCAACTATAAAGTAAAACATTTTGTTAAGCACTGAGAAAGAAATGTATGTTTTTCCTAAGGTTGCTTTTGTAAGACTGCAAAGCTCTCTTAATTAGAGATGCTGTTAAGATTAGAAGGACAAAGGATGTGATTTATTAGAAAAACAAGTCCCTCTAACCTATTTTTACTTGCAATGTGTGCTCACAGCATGCTTTCCTTTGCTCAAATGTTGAGGCATATATCTGCAACCTAATATTCTCCAGTTCTTTTGGACAAAATTTTCTCCTCACATTTAGAAGACTCTTTAAGGTATTGTTGTCTTTCAAGATGTTGGCAGATTTCATTAAAAGAACATTAGCTACCTCTGTGAATCATGCATTTGCCAATTTGACTATCTATAAATACAATCTTAATACCAGCTTGGAATGCAAAGTGCTTTTTGGCTAATGGAAACAACTCATTCCAGAATAAGCATTTAAGCAGTGCAGCTATTAAAGTGAGACAACAAAGGTGATTAGGGGACAGGAGGCTAAATCATGCAAAGAATGGTTGCAGGAATTGGGTATGTCTAATGAAAAGAAGGACTAGGGGTGACATGATAGCAGCCTTCCAATATTTGAGGGGCTGCCACAAAGAAGAGGGGTGGTGGTCAACATTTCTTCAAAGCACCTGAAGGCAGGACAAGGAACAAGGGATGGAAACTAATCAAGGAGAGAAACTAAAAATAAGGAGGAATTTCATGACAGAACAATTAACCAGTGGAACGGCTTGTCTTCAGAAGTTGTGGGTGCTCCATCACTGGAGGCTTTTAAGAAGAGATTGGACTACCATTTTAAACAAATGGTTTGAACCCTTGCTCAAGGGTTGGCCTAGGAGATCTTCAAGGTCCCATCCAACTGTGTTATTCTATTATCTAATAGTTGTGTTTTTCAAAATCCATTCCCAGGTAACTAGCTGAGCTCTTCTGTAACTGGGGACATTATTACAAAACAGCTTCTGAAACTATCCCTAAGGAATTGATTGTTCTCTACTGTTCAACAATCTAAAGCTTTGTTGTATTTATAGACCAGCTGAACTCTTGGCCTCCAAGGCTTCTGCTTGGTGTCTCCAACTTCTCCAGCTCTTTCCTGCTTCTCCTCCTCCTTTAAACTTGTATGCCACCTACCTCTCAACAACTCTGGACAGTTCACAGCAATAACATAAAGTGCAATAAAACCAAGAAAAAATAAAGATGGCAAGTGCAATGAGTAAGAGGTCTCATTCTCCCCTAACAGTGGCTCTTCTTCAGAGTGGAAATCATCCAGATCTTCAGGGCAACCTGGTCCCAGAGAGCAGGCATGGCTTCAGAGGGGCATGCTCCCAGGGTCCCAAAAGATGACTTTGTTTAATATGAGGAGCCTGGCATATACCAACCCAGCCAGAATGAATTGGCAGAGGTGATGTTAAGGGAGACAGACAGTCTCATAAGTAACTGAGCTCTATGTCATGCGGAGCTTTATAGGTGACAACCAGCACCTTGAATTGCACCTGGAAGTAAAATAGCAACCAATGCAGCTGACAAAACAGAGATGTTAAGTGTCCATTACTGCTGGTGCTGTTGCATTTTGGATCACTTGAATCTTCCTAGTGGTTTTCAAGGACATCAGAATTGGTGTTCTTTGTAATGCTAGAAACCGAGTCTAGTGGCCAATTATCAAACATCCATCATAGAGTTGCTACATCAGAAGCTTTTGTCATGGATGTGCCTCCGGCCTCATCTCTGGATATGAGTTCGGAGGAGTCGTTGGAGGAGTCAGATTCTGGCATCTCTGGGGAAGGGAGTGCGGGGATGCATGGAGACACGGACCAGCAGGGGATTCCATCTTATGGAGCAGCCATAGACCAGTTGGGCAGCAGGCTGAGCCCAAGCAGAGGGAGCCACAGCTGCAGCAGCTCAACCTGGAGGCTTCAAGCGAAGAACGGGAACAGCTGCCTGCAACCAGTGAGGAAGAGGAGGTGTAGTGCACACCTCCCGTCTGTCCATCTCCTCATCAAGGAGCCACAGGGTGGAGAGCTGACAGGTATAATGCCGCTGGTCAGTCAGTTACTCATGAGGAGGCAGCCTCACCTATCACAACGGGCTGTACCAGTGTTGCCTATTTAATCCCAGCCAAAGTAATGGGCATTGCTGGAACAACGTGTGTGGATTCCTTGCTCTATGATTCCTGCTTCTTGTGTTTTGCCTTTGAACTTCTGTTGAACTTTGAACCTCTGGTTCATGCCTTGACCTCGTGCCTTGCCTCATGGACTAATTCAAGGCTTTTGCTTGGTTGAATGCCTTGTTTTGGATTCTGCCTGGCTTCAGGAACTGAGACCTCTTGCCGGCTCCTTAAAACTCCCGGTGGAACTTAGAGGGGGATGTGTGAGCTTTTGTTATTGAAGAACTGCTGAGGACTGTATACTTGGACTCCAGCAATCAATAAAGACCTAGTAATCTATCATTGTGTGTGCGTGTATGAGCGGGGCGGCACAGCTTTGTGGGAAGTTTAAATTTTATTTTTCTTTGACTAACAGATAACTCTTTCCTAATTATATCTCTTCCTCGTGGAAAAAAAAGTTCCCATAGTCTTAATGTGTAATTATATCCATACATTTTTAAAGTAAAACAAAGCAAAACTCCTTTTTACTCTCTTCGAGAGAAGCTGAACACTGTTCTGTCCCTTTGAGGAAATTAAGGAGGTCAGGATACAGACAATTCTTTCCAGATATTGCTGACCTTACACTGAACTCAAATGTCTCATCAAGCTTTTGAATCCCCTGAAAGTATTTCAAAGCAATTGGGGTTAAATGTCAGCTGAAAGACATCATTAGAATCCAGTCCTCAAGAGACATGAACTCTGACAATGTCTGATGGAGTTTAAGCTCAGTTTTAAGCCAGTGTTGTGAATCAATAGACAGTCTGTGTAAAAATCCTTTCATAACAGAAGGAGGATCAACATTCTGACAGGCGATCAAACTGATGGCAGTCACTAAAGTCTCAGCAATATGATGGAGTGGGAAAAAAAGAGGGGTGAGAGCCCTGGTAACTCCAAAACAACAATAAGAACAACAAAGCTTTGACCATTTTATTGTGAAGAAGACCAGTATTTTAGAAGATTTATGAGCTCCCTGGAAGCTCCCTGACCTTTCCTCAAAGATGTGACATGGTTATGAAAGAGTGACATATGTAAAGATTCCCATTGATAAAAAGACCTATGACCAGGGGGATTTGCTTCCAACCAAAACTGCAACACAATTTGTCATAAATAAAGCTCCGCCTGTTAGAGAACATCGTTCTAAAGAAAATATAATTTAGAATGGCCAAATAGGCAAGGCTACCTCTAGTTCGGACAAGATCTTAGAAAGGTTATAGCTATGTCACCATGGGCTGACAGATTACAAAAATCACATTGTTTTTCCAAATGGCTGAAGATGAGTGAGAATATGTAAGATTAAGGACTGTCCAAGGTACCTTTTCTTAGTGTTACCAGTATATGATAATCTGAGCCTGGTAGCTTGTATCTCAACTGAGATGAATGGATTAATTTATTTTATGATCTATTTGTTCATGTTCTTGACTATGATACTCTTGGGAATTTTCTTAAATCAACTGAAGTAAAACATACATGTATTCTTTGCTTGTGATTTGCCATATGGTTAAAGTCATATATACCATAAGGTGAAAAACAGGTGTTTTCTTATCAGAACTGTTTGCAATCTTACAAGATGGGATAGTTAAAATACTACTTGGGGATTGTGAGTGGAAAATGGAAAACATAGCAATGCCCAAAGGAATAGAAAAGATCAATTTATATTACGGTACCAAAAAATGGCAAAGGTTAAATGACTTTCAAATTTCCAAAGCATACATTTATCTCACATGCTAGGAAGATAATGCTCCAGATCTGTCAGTTCAAACTTCAGCCGTATATGGAAGGTGGACTAGCAGATGAATAAATTGGATTTAGAAGAGGCAATGATACCCAAGACCACATTGCTAACCTCTGACAGATAATAGAAACAGCAAGAAAGCTCCAAATGTATCTCTATTTTTTGCTTTATTGATGATGCAATGCTGTTTTGTGTATCACAGCAAGTAGTTCTTAAAAGTATAAGCATTTTATCCACTTACTGAACAATTCATGATGAACAGGACCAAGAATACAGACCAATTCAACAGTTCATCTCTGGATCAGGGCTTTACCAATCTGCTTTCTCCCACGTTTATGAAGAAATGTATGAACCTCAGCAAATTCTTACATCAAACAATCACAAAATGAATTACTCAGCGATTCAGAATAAATAAGTAAATCTGTGCTTAAAAGTAGCTATTAGATGGGAAATGGGATTCTCAATGAAGTGGCAAAGGACCAACACCCTCACCCCCAAACTCTGAGCACTTCCATCCATTGAGTGGACTTCCATTTTAAACATAGCCCATCCTACATAATGTTCAGCTTTCCATCCTTCCGAGGTTGGTAAAATGAGGACCCAGATTGTTGGGGGCCAATATCCTGACTCTGTAAACTGCTTAGAGAGGGCTGCTAAAGCACCATGAAGCGGTATATAAGTCTAAGTGCTATTGCTATTCAGGCTGATCTAGGTTCCCACATAAGGAATCAGTATGAAGGCTTAGTGGCTTAATAAACTTCTCTTCTTCCTCACTTGCAGTCCTGGCAACTGATTCTTAGGCTGGAGCAAGTGACAAACGAAAAAGGGGTGAGTTTCCATAGAAGGCTAAATCATAAATCTAGCCATCCACTGAAACTATTGCCAGCCATAGCAATCTTCTTGCTCTTTGCATTATTCCCATCATCTCAGTTTTGCATTTCACCTGCTGCTTCCTCTAGTGATGTTACTTATAGATGCTGATGGAGATTCTCAATCATCCAAGTCATGGTTGTTTCCCAAAGTGCTTTTTCAAGAGGCAACTGGACTTCCTTGTTTTTTCTTTGAAGACATTTTGCTTGTCATCCAAAAAGCTTCTTCAGCTCTGACTGGATGATGGAGAACGGAAGGATTTATATACCTTGCAGACAGCTGGTCATTTGCATTCTGTTAGAGAGTCATTGAAGCTACGTGGAGGTTTATCTGTGTCCTCAGGTAACCTTGAGTAGTGCAAATGGATGTTGAACCTTCTTGGAACTGATGAAAGGACTGTTGAACAGCCTTCTCTCAACAGAGGGAGAGGGATACGACATCATCTATCTATCTTCAGTCTACAACACAGTCCTTTCAGCAGTTCCAAGTAGGCTCCGCACTCATTTGCACTACTCAGGTGACTCTGAGGACACAGATAAACCTCTAAGTGGCCTCAGTGACTCTCTAAAAGAATGCAAATGACCAGCTGTCTGCAAGGAATATAAATCCTTCCATTCCCCACCATCCAGTTAGAGCTGGAGAAGTTTCTTGCATGAGAAGTGAAACGTCTTCAAAGAAAAACCAGAAAAACCTGTTGCCTCGTGAAAAAACACCTTTGGGACAACTGTGACTTGGATGACTGAAAATCTCCATAGACATTTAGAGGCAGGTCATATTAATACACTTGTATATAGAAAATCTGTATTACATAAGAATACAAAATCATGAGAACAGACTTGCTGGACCAGATCATGGCCTATCTTCATCCAGCATCTCCCTCCCCCACATTGCCCAACAAGATGCCTCTGAGTACTCCAAGAAGGAGGTGTAGATTCTTCTACTACTTCTACCGCTCTTTCCCTGCAAATAAGAAAACTGTTATTTAGAAGAATACTTCACCCAACTCAGAGGTTGTAGCAGTAGTAATTTATGACACACCTGACATAATTTAGAGGCATTCCCTTCTATATCTGCTATTTTAAAGTGATGTGAATCAAGGGTGTAATGCAGCCACCTCTCACTGGCTCACGCAAGGTAGTAGCGCCGGTAGCGGGTGCCTCAGTGAGCCGGTAGCGGCTGCTGCTTGAGCCCCCCTTCACTCGCCTTGGCCGTCGTTTCGGCCCAGTTTTAAAAATCTGTGCATGCGCAGCAGGCGCTCACATTTCCGAGCCAGTAGGGAAGGTAAGTACATTTTTACCCCTGCTGTGAATCTATTGTTGTCTCTTGTAATCTAACTATCATCTGTGTAATTTGACACATACGCTGAGTGTTAGATACACAGTTCTTAATCAAATAGTACATTCTTGTATGCCATCAAATATTTTAGAAGGCATAATTTTACTCACTGAGAGAAGAAACTGAGAAGGAAGCTGTCCAATGAATTTTTAACATATCGGCTGTTTATATATATCAATAATTTGTCTCTTTTATTAACTTTATGAGTTACTCAAATATATTCCAGAATATTGATCTGGTTTTCTCATCAGTTCTACAGGCCATTAAATATTAGAATAGTCTTGGTTGGATTAGAAGTCTGGAATGATGTAGATAAATGTACAGTAACTCAAGATCCCTTCACCACTCTTCATGAGTTTCTGGATTGGCGAAAGATGAAACTACTACCTCGTAAACCACATGATAATGCACAACTAGTCAGGTAAGCCTAGCAAAACCAAAACTGGAACTTAAAATTTTAGATACATTATGTTGCAACTGACATGACAAAAAGGAAATCGGTGAATAGAAAGACAATACATAGGCTACATATTGATAGAATCCAATACAGGATTCTAGAGGAATGACAATAGCACCACATAGAAAATCCTACATCCATAGTACAGCTCTATTAGTAAAATCCAAAATTGTGTTCCTATGTAACTGTTTTCCCTGTATTCATTATTGTTAACATAGTTTTTTGTCTTCCATTAGTGGAATCTATTTCCAAGGTACCACCATTGGCATGGCACCTATAATGAGCATGTGCACCAAAGAGCAATCTGGAGGTATTGTTATGGTAAGTACTGCAGGTACCAAGATTGATCCTATTTATAGCTGGAAAGAAACAAGCAGGGACAAAATAACATACTCCTGTTCTATCTTCAAAATCTCTGCCTATTTTCCCCCAATTTTTTTGCAGCTATTTGAATTTACAAATTATTGAATTGATGCTTCCATTTTGGTATCTTATTTTTATTTTCTACTAAAATGTTCTACCAAAACCAAAACACCACATAAATTGATACTGTGCTATCTGTGTTTAATACAAAAGCCTTCCCAAAATATTTATGAGACATGCTAAATTTGCTGCTGTCCAGAGAGATGTAACAGAAGCGTTTTTAAGACAATTGTTTATTTTTTCCAATTCCCAGTAATAAGCTTTTGTTATACTGACAGGTGACAAAGTACAATACGGTGATGTAACTTTGAAAAAGCTTTCATATTAACTGTATTTTTGGTAGAAGACATTTTGATATTGTTTTCGTAGCCTTTCCAATATACAGTATATGTATAAATGAAAATGACAGGCTATTAAATTCAGTGTAAACATGGGTTTCAAAGGTTTATCCTTAAGATATCAGCTGTTCTTTACCTGAAGAGTTTGACTTACTTTAAAAATAACAGTAATGTCACAATGATTTTGCTTTCAGGCATAAATTAAAAATAAAATGCAAGGTTTTAAAGTACAAGTCCAGAAAGAATACTAAAGGAAGATTGAAGGACTCCTCTAAGTGTAATTTAATAGATCTCCACAGGAACAGACAATGTTGAAATTGCTCAGTTAAGCCTCTAAGTGTTGATGGGAAGTTGATTCTTCAGCAACCTCTTATTTCTCAAGATTCACTGTTAAATATAGAAGAAGGTTAGGAAACCCTGAAGCAGCATCAAGGAAATGCTTCATTAAAAGTCTTTATTGAAGTAAAATATTCTCTTGAAGACTTGCCCTGCCCTGCCCTGCCCTGCCCTGCCCGGCCCTGCCCTGCCCT